>LKNJ01000085.1:67954-212533 GCA_002120245.1 Maccullochella peelii | reverse complement strand
CCCCCCCCCCCCCCCCGTGGTAACACACAGGACTGCTACTCTGGCAGAGGCATTACAAGCTGTAGAGCTTAGTTGCACATGCTGCCTGCAGTCAACAACACACTTTCCCCAGCAGATCACATGATCGCTTAACTAAAACATTGAACATGAGAAAACTCGGGACATGTCTATGAAAATAACACTGTGGGTGCTTATGCAACTAAATTCACAGTGCTACAAAACTTTCATGCCTCCCATGAAGGGAATGCAGGGGGGAAAAGAGAAAGCGCTACAGGGCCATCTTAATACGGCATAGACATGAGGATTTAGCATAGCTTAACAGAATTATGATAATGCAGTCTCAGTGGGGCTGCTTTCTCTTGTGTTCATGTCAGCTATGTCCCAAATATGAGAAGAGTGAACTTGAGTTGAGCCATCCCCGGGGTTTGACAATGGGCTGTCGGTAGAAATGCAGCTGTAATTCTGTCTGGGAAAGCTGATGACACTAAGCCCAGAAGGGACAGATGACACCGTAGTGACACCAGCTCAAAAAGGCATACGGAGGCTGGAGTAATTATAGCCAGGTGCTTTTATTTATTAATGTAATGTTATTTTGCCATGTACACATACACTTCATGCGCCTTGGGCAGATTGGATAGCTATCCAATATCAAACAAGCCAAGCTGAAATGCATTCAAGAAGCATTCGAGCCAGATGTTGAAAATGTCTAAATGCATCTGTCACTCCAGGACAGATACGTAACCTTTACTCCTCCCAAAGCTAACTACGTGAGAAAGTGATCTGTAGAAAGGGCCATTTACATGGTCTGTCCCCTGTGATCATGGTAGCTAAAGTGACGCTGAAATTAGCTACTGTTCTTCCTGTAACACATAAAGCGAGAGGCAGAAACGGCTCCAGCGATTTGAACAAATAAAGGTATACAGTCAGGTAAGAGTTTATCATAGCTTTAATCAGATCCATGATCAGTACAACCACTGAATTATCTGTGTGGGTGACAGAGCAGTGATCTGTATGGGTGAGGGAGTGGCGAGAATGGGAGCTTGTGAAGATGAGCAAAACTTTTGTCTCATTCGCAGACCATCTATGCAAGTCATCTGTGTGTTTGTTTATGGGATTATGGACAGCTTTTAGCTAGACAGCTGAACAATTGTTGTAAATAAACTGCTGAAGTGCACAAGTTATTATTATTCTCAGTTAACAAAAGTGTGCTCTCATTTAGATTTTATCAGGATAAGAGAAACTTTAAAAAGCCTTTGTAATGTTAATTAATTGGGAATTAATAAATGTTATTGTGACTAAAAGAATGAATGTATGAGTGAATGAGTAAATGCTATTGTGGAACTGTAGCATTGGGCTAAGCGTGAGTGAAACTAAAAAAAAGCTGAAGAAGCTGGTTAAGTCTAGAGAGAGCGAGAGAGAGAAAGCAAGGTTAGGGGGGCAGCCAGGCAGTAGGCCAGAGTACATCCTGCCAGTCAGGGGGAAGTGGAAAGTGTTACAGAGGTCAGGCTACATTGTGGAGTAAGCCATGAGTCATTCTTAAACTTCTTAAAGCTATTCAGATAAGTGTTGAGCAATCTGCAATGCCCTGTTGTTGCATAGAAGTGCTGCGATTTAGCTGAGCTCGATGACAGTAAAAGGTAAAAGTTATGAGGGACACTCCCTGTACTGTGTTCCCTTTAAAAAGGGCTTCTCAGGGCATGGTTGGTGGTTATTTGGAGACATCTGTGCAGGTTAGAGTGTATGCTTGCTTGCCAACACATGGGTTTTAACTAGGTTCTCCATTTGCAGCGTATTTTCTCTACACACTACACTGCTTTGCCATCCTATGAAAAATGATGTGCCTTGAATGTGTCAGAGAAGCTGTTCAAAACACTCAAGAACTCTTTTCCTCTGAAATGTGAAGTTTGAACAAGCCCCCTATGGGAAACTGGGAGTAGTGTTAAAAGAAATTGAATCTGTGGTGTGATACAGTGTGAGAGGAGTTCCCTGCTTTAAATGCCTGTTCCAATAAAAAGGAGACTTGTGCATTTCACCACTAGGGGGACTGAGAGCACAGAGAATCACTGCAGCATATAATGATTGCTGTGACTAGGACTAACTTAACACTTCTAAATAGCTTTATATGACCTCCCAGATGCTCTGTTTTTCTTTTCTTGATTGAATGATTAAGTTGCTATACTTGCATAGGTGATAAAAGAGAAATTTGTTTCACTGTGTGCATCTGTGTCACCTTATAATGTGTGTGCATGTGTGTACGCATGTGATTCATCATGCCTGCTATGTTGACCTTTAGTAGCTTATTCTGTTAGGCAAGAGCTCTGCCTTGCCTGATCACAGTAAAGAGTGGGAGGCTCAGGTAGGAGATGAGTACTTTGTGGCACTGCTTTTGTTGACAAGGGTTTTTGAGGATTACATTAAACAAGGTCAATGAAAATGACAGATCTCTGAGACAGACATCAGTCTCTTCAGAGCCCCAGTATTATACACACTGCAAGAGCAATCCACACTTTGTCTATGTTACCTATGAAATGTAATGAAAAACATGGTAAAAGAAGTACACACTACAGGGCTCTGCTCATGGTAAATCAGATACTTTCTGTGGTATGTTCAAAGGTGCACCTACTGGGTAATCTTGTTCACCTTACAGGTCTCCATCTCCAACACTAGCTGCCCTAGCCCTGACACTAGAACTAAATAATCATACCAGGCAATAGAATATTCAGAGGATGTAACAGCCCGGCTTAGTTTAGTTTGTCATCTTGCGTCAGCCCAGTTAAATAACACTGAATCATGAGGGGAAGGCATCCAGCTCTCTCCTCTTACATTCACTTGTGGTAATGAATACACTGCATATGTAAGCAAATTAAACCAAATTCAAATGCAAGGTAATTTGGGCTCGAGTGGTGGGCCACAGATTGAGCATCTGGTGTGTGTACTCTACTGACCCTGTTCTCATCGTAGATGATCTGCACCAGGCTGCGGTGCTTGGCCTCGCTGGGTGGCGGTGAGATGGGGCGCTCTGGCTCATGGGGCTTTGCAGCCTCCTCCTCCAACTGTTGCTGTAACACACACACACACACAAAGATGACAGTTAACAACAGGGCCCAGATCTTCCAGGAAGACCTGTGGCTCACCAGTTCCTGTTGCGAGGTTAGAGAGTGCGTGTTAGATAAACCGTCCCTCCCCCAGCTCTCCAGCAGGGACGAGACTAACTGTCCTATTAGCTCTAATAGCCATTAACTCCCCAGGGCCTAGTTAATCAAAGAGTTACTACAACAGCCTGTAAACAAAGCCAATGCCTGCTGTGTGGCTGGAACATCAAATGAGAGAGAGAAAATGAAGAGAGAGAGACAAAAGAAAAATGAAGAGAGGGAAATGTGGGAAATTAACACCAGACAAATACCAGAAAACTGCAAAGTTCCTCTAACTTACTAGTCACCGTGGCATGTAACCAACCATTGCTTGGCAATTGTACTCTAGAAACAGTGAATTTTAGGAAGCACCGTCTATAGTGAACTGTGAACAAACACAGAGACAAACAGAAAGTACGAATTTGGGGGTTGGCAGAGAAAACTGTGATGAACTAAAAGAAAATCTGGCAGGGTTAATGCTCATCAATCTTTATCTTTCACTGCCAATCATGTAGGGTTCAGTCAGTGCTTCTTTGTCCATCAATCTACCCTTGAAGGTGGACAGAAAGAGAAGAGAAGACATTTTGACATTCAGCATAGTATACAGAAAGAAAAGCAGTGTTTAGTTCTCATAGCCCATTTACAATTAGACACTTCTTGCATCTTTGGCAGATTGGATAACTATCAGAAATTGTAAAATCCAAGAAGTATTAGAGGGACTGCTATTCGATCGTGCATTCTATCCAGATGTTGAAAAGGCATAAATCGACCAGTCAGGATCATTAATCCTCCCACACTATGTCAATAAGCAGCATATGGAAGTAGCCACAGTCTCTATGTTGTGCAGGCTATAAGCTGGAGGCAGAAGCTGAGTGTATTCAGCTGTAACTAGCTGTCTGGAGGCAGAGGCCAAGTGTCGCTGAGTGGCGTGCGTATAGCTGATCTACAGTTAAGTCAGCCCCTTACTGTCAGCCCCTTATACCCCCCCATCATCTCCTGTCAGGGGCTTCAGAGAGGGGACAGGCAGCCTCCAGAGGATCCATGAGAGTAGAGCAAGATGGATCATCATGTGCCATGATAGGCCTGGATAAGCATCTGGTGAGGGAAACACACATTCCCATAGAGACCCCCCCTTCCCTTTCCAAACCCACCGCAGAGTAAAACAAAATAAACCAGTCATCTTGAGCTTGGCTGACATGACACAGGCTGGCGGTAACCTAAGCCTTAACCCCCACCCATCCACTGACTCTGCCAAAACTCTTTAAATAAAGTTTTACCGTGCCACTTAATTAGTCCAGATGTTTTAATGCTTGAAGAGAGCCGGACTGTAAAAAAAATATCCATAAAAACACTGTGTGTGTATTGAGGGCGGGTGAGGGGAGGGGTCTTGATTTATGCTTGTAAGCAGCAGAGCTTAGCCTCTCAATCATTCACAAGTTTAAACCCTAAGGTTGGAATCTGCCTGTTATATTTTGGCTCCAATTGCAATTTGATGAAATACCCAGATACATTCTTTAAGAGCAATGTACAAAACATTCAAGTAGCAGGCTTCTCATTTTTATCCGAGTGGAAACCGAATGTTGTTGTTGGCAGATTTTATCAGCTGTAGCCAATTTACGCTTACTTGGACCAAACAAAATTCCAAATAATAAAACACTTAGCATTTGTCTCATTTGGAGACCATTCTCCACCAAATACCTGGGTATTTAGAAAGACACACTCCAGTAGGTATTTTTACTCTGACATTCAACATGTTCAAGCTCACCATAATCAATATTTTAAGCTTATCAAACCAATATCTCTAAAATGGGAACCTCCAGAATACTAAGCTGTGAACTAGTTTGTCATATCAGTCTGTGAAACAAGGAGATGTCAATAGTATAATTTATTCGTCAAGAAGAGTCATATCATTAGCTTTACTACTGTCAGATGAGACAGAGAATTGTCAATCAATAAATTAACCTAATGTTACTTATGAACGATGATTTAAAAAAAAAAAAAAATTATATATATATANATATATATAAAATTGAGTATAATGAACAGTATGTCAATATAACAGCATGCATAGTGGAGGAGGGATTCAGGTGGAAAAGGGCTAGCTCGACCATCCAGTTTCTCTACTAAACATGGCAGGCAGCCAAAAGGGAGACTGTGTGGCAGGGATATGAGTGGTTTAGCAGTCACAAAACCTCCACCATAATCCTCCTCTTCCCCCAGGGAAGCCGTTATTTATAGCCTTATATATTTTTAACCTACTTTTCTCTTAAATAAAAAGCCGAAGAGAAGAGAAGAGAAAAGGGAATGCAGCTGCCTGGAGGAGTGCGTGTACAGAATCGTGGTACATTAATAAACAACTACAGAACTTGAATGCAGCAATTACAACACAGCAAAGTCTGCTTAAAACTTTACTGCACTGATGCCAACTGAAGTCTGGCAGGGAAAGTCACATTGGAAAACCACACATGAACATTTCAAACAGGCCAAACGCTGCCACTAAGAAAATTCAACAAGCATGCCAGCACTGGCAAAGACTTAGACATCTACAAGAATGGCGAATGAACTCTTAGGTACCTCATAGTGCTTTTAGGCATGCCTGTGTGGTAAAAATATGTGCAGAATGCACATGAATGGCATCACAAAGTTGTGTCTGCTCAACTTTATTCACTGTCACACATATCTCTTTTTACAAGTTGTGTACAAAATAACACCTCATGAAAAAGAACTTTGAAGTCATCACTACAAACACTTCTAAAAAGGTAGCTCATATTAAGCTACAAAGGAAACATCCACTGCAGAACCTTTATTATCATCACAAGAATGTAAACACAAAATAGCTTATTTGTCTTCCTTTCAGTAGCTAGACAAATGTGTATTTTGTAATCTAGTTTGTGAAGTTCCCCGCTGACGCATCCATCTAGTGCTTTGGCGCTGCTACAACAATCAACAAGTTAAATATTAGCCAGAAATATAAATCAATTCCAAAGCTGGAGACATCTACAGCAGGACCACCAGAACTTCTCTACAGAGAAACATAAATGCATCTTAAAATCAAAGAGCCACGCAGGAAGGCTTGCAATAGCATAAATCTGCAATCACTCACACAAAGTAAGCCAGATCTATAGGTGTGCACACCTGTTTCTTGCGAAGTTTGCAAATCTGCTGCTCCACCATGGTGATCTCCCTGTCCACACGGTCCATGTTCTGGATCAGCTCCTCCTTGGAGAAGCGAGCCGGCACCAGATCCAAATCAGGGTCCATATGGACCGGGCTCACAGGGGAGATTGGCTCCAGCTTCCCCATGGCACTTCCACGGTCCTACAGAAGCACAGCAGAGAGAAAAGTGACATGGTTAGATGTAAAAGATGTGTATAATAAATTATGGTCCTCAGTCTTTTCAATTTTAAACTCTTGCAAAAGTCAAACACATTCAATTCATTTCATTAAAATCTGAAGGGAGAGGGAAGAATAAGGACAAAGAGGAATATTTCAAAAAGGATTTTATGTGGTAAGACAAGTCTATACGATGTTTGGATAAATTTGATTACAGACGGCAGGTAAGTGTAAGGTATCTGATATACAGTGGAGCATAAAGACCCTCTTGATATGGCTTGACCATCTCAGAGGAATGAAATTGCACATTTCCATGTCTCTTCTCTCCTGCTGAAAAGCATCCCTGCCTTTCTCTGATTGCAAGGTCTGTAGGTTACTCTACAAGACATCATCCAAACACGATCTGTGTATCCTTTGGGAAGGTAACACACTGCAGTAATTAAGTCCTCTGGGTAATGAAAGCCAGTGTAGTGTCTCAGTGTCACTAGACCGCACTAATGAATATGAGGTCACAGCCTCCCTCACCAGGATTATGCATAAGAGCACTGGCAGCTGGCTCTGTTTAAGAGACATTGTTTGAAATGTGAAATGCTCTGTTTTTAGGACGTATGGGTAAAGTCTGCAGGGTAGTACAGCATGTGTGTAGATCAGATTCAGGGGGTACTTATTAGGCATGTCTCCTGTCAGAAAAATGATGTGTGTCAGTCAAACAATACATAGTGCGGCTCATCAACTGAACAGCCATACTGATGAGAGAGTAGGGAGAAGCGATTCATCAAACCACTGATCTTCCAAGTACCGTACTCCTAAGTCAGCGTATACACTCTGTGAGTATACACTTAATATAAACTCCTCTTCAGTACCGTGTTGGACCAGCCCTGGTCTAAATAACAGCTACCATACTTACTGACACTGACAGGGAACTTGCAGCCTAACAGTGTAAAGCAGAGCATACAGACACCAGTGCTTCACACCACTTCCCACGGTTGACGAGTAAATACTTTTTAAATGGATGTCGTGCGTCAGTTCATCTCAAAAGCTGCTCAATGGAAGCTGATTGGTACCAGGGGATTGAGATTAGGGCTGCAACTAATGATTATTTTTATTACGGATTAATCTGCCATTTACTATTGATTAATCACTTAATCTCTTTGGTCAATAAAATGTCAGAAAATAAAAATGCCCATCACAATTTCCCAAAGCCCAAGTTCACATATTCAAATTGCCTGTGTTGTCCAGCCAACAGTCCAAAACCCAAACATACTCAGTTTACCATAAGTCAAGTTTCCATCCAAATTTAGGGAAACTTTTACCTGAATTTCCAGAAAATTGTAAAAAGAAAATGACAATTAATGTATGTCCACCACAAAATTATGGGCACATAAAGGTAAACAGTTGATGCCAATTACTTATCTGTCGATATAACCGACCAATCATTTAAGCTCTGATTGAGATGACCAGGTCATTAAATTAATTTCACCTGAATGTCCCTCGATTCATCCTTGGGACAATTCTTGTGCTTCAGAGAGCGTTATCTTGTTGAAAGGAACCAGTTTCTTCTCGGAGATGACCATGAATCTAGTCTACTACAATGTTAAAGTGTTAAATGCTCCCCAGCCTTAACACCGGTACAGTTAATAACCACTGCAGTGTTTCATTTCAAACTGGACTTCATTAGACCAGACAACCTTTTTCCAGACAAAGTTGTTGTGTTCTCTTAACTGAAAATGCCTTCAGTGGTTTACCATGGACAGGAGAGGTACCCTGCATGATCATCTGCTATTACATCCCATGCAAGGCAATGGTATAAGGCACATTTTTTTTCAAAATTGATTGCTGTACTCCACACACGAATATGATTTGAACTTTATCCTGTCAGATTGTCAAGCCACCTGACGTCTCCATGTCAGTTTGTGTTCTGGTCCACGTACACCCTTGAGTGTGCTGCCTTCAAAAAGCCCAGCACACATATTAATGCTTTTTTCAAAGTCTGGTACATCATGCTTTAAGCCAATTCTCAGTAATCCGTTTACATGCAAAGCAAGAGTGCTGTTACATGCATCCGTTTATGTAACAACAACACACGTAGGAGAGGGCCCACATGTTCTGCAGGGGCAGGATCTATCTATCTTTTCCTGATCACTGAGTGTATGTGTGTTCTTACTTTCGGCATGTATGTGAGAATTGTAGAGTTCTAGCCTCCATAAATGATTGCGTGTGTGATCCAGCTTGGGTTTTGTTCTGTGTTATTTTTAAACGTCTGAAATCAAGGTTATGTAAGTGGGTTAATCTGGACTAGACAGGCTGCATTATAGCCCCGAAGACCTGCTGTGATTGAAAATGTCAGTGCCAGAGGATGTTGAGGGGCTCTCCTAGATGAAAAAGCTCAAGTTTGCCAAAGCCAGTTAGTCACAAAACTTTTTGTCTGAAACAACACCACTACCCTTCCTGACCTGTGTTACAGCTACACATGCCAAAATATCTCTCAGGGGACCAAATCATGGTGATGTTAAGCCAGATATCATTACACAACATGTGTGCACGGTCATCACAAGAGATTCAGAACATAATCTTGAAAAAATAAAAATGTTATTAAATAGTGTTTTAATATGGGAGCAATACATCACTGCAGTTGTCTATTTGTGATGACATTTGTGAACTTTTTACTGTTGCCACTTTGTTCTGCTGAGAAGAACTCAAGGACAGTAAAGTGCGTGCAAATGTTTAGAGAGTGTGTTTAACCATGAGAGATTTGATGGTATTCCAAGACTATCAAGTCAAAAGTAGTTTGTGTTCTCCTAGCCTGTTAAATTGTCCCTCCGGTCTTGTTCCCTACTCTGTCCTCCGTTCTTGTCAACAGTACAGCAGCACATCAACAGCTACAACACCTGTGACATAGTGTAAAAAGGTCACAGGGCAATAGCTAAGCCCTTGGCCCAGCGTAGCTTACCACTTATATGCCCTCGATGCCCTCGGTCGCATTTAGAACATTCCACTGCATGATGTCTCCGGCTGTACATGCATCAAGTTGTTGGGTTTTTTTTAAAATAACCTCTGGGAGTTGTAGAGTCTCTGTGTAAATGTGTTCTGTTTAGTGAGCACCAGCCTGTGTGACTGAGTTTATTCAAACAGTTGAATAAAGCCATAGACATCCTGTTTTCATGCTAGAACGTGCATCTAAGTTAACAATAATCCATCTCGTTTGGACATCAAGAACAACACAACAGCAGGTGCACAAAGCTACTGAAACTGAGGTGACTGACATAAGACTTCCTTATGTTTCAAAGCTGAATCTCATAAATGGGAAATAATTTAAACTAGAGAAAATAAAACTTAAATATAAAATGAGGTGAGTGAAACTGGTCTCAATGGTCCACACAAGGTTGAAAATCTTTAAAACGCAAGAAGCATACTTTGTGTGGGCGGCTTTGCTGTGAACTTTTGCAGACTTATGTTGGTTCAATCTTTATGTTCCTTGAGCAAGACTGATTGTGAACACATATGCCAATTCTACATCATTGTCTTGCAAATGTACTAAATGTGGACAACTGCTGCTCAGTGGTTGTGGTCTTAAATGCTGGGATGCAACTATTGATTATTTTCATCATTATTATGATAATTCAAATAATCAGAGAATACTTTTAAGTAAGCACAAAAGTAAATGAGAGAAATCAAGCGGGTCAGGTAACTTTCAAATAATGACTGGTTTCTTGTAAAACAAAAAAAAGTATATATATAATATATAAGCCTTCTTAAACTGCTGCAATACACAGTGTTTGAGTGTTGTTTTGGTGGCACATGCCTTGTCAGTGCTGTTGGCTCTGACATGCGCAAAAACTAAAACACTACAGAATCCATCATTAAATTCATTTCCATCCCTAGGATAGACACCTGGTCACCAAAGCTGAATAAGAATCCGACTCCTTTGGATGAATATAGCTTGCCTGATATTGGGGTCTTGAGGCAGACATTAATAATAATTGAGAGTTTAAAACATCTGACTCATTTGTCATGTGCTTATGGTTCATGCTTTTTCTTAAATATAGATATTTTTTCTTTATATAAACACTCAACATTGTTGCTGCTGTCTTTTCTTCAATACACCTTGCCCACAAATATGAAAAATGTATTATTCACTCCCCTGCCCAGTTAGTGTCAGCTCAGCAGCCCCACACTAAACTCCTTTATCTGCCTACATTAGTCTCATGTTTTAGCTGTAAGATCCACATTTTAATGCCTTTGTTCCTCATCTGTGATGTGAAAACATTAGATTTCCAAACAGTCAGATAAAGCAAAAGTGTCCGCCCTGTACATACTTCAGTTAAAAAATCCTAGCATACCACGGAGCATCTAGTAGTAGTAGTAGGAGCAAGTAGTTTAGCTGACTTCAGTGACAGTTGACACCAGAGAGAGACGCGAGTCGCTCTGCCTTGCCTCGCACTGTCTGGCAACGCGCTTCCATCGCAGTTAGTTTTGTGGTTCAATCGTTATGAAACCAGACTCGGTTTGTAAAGTTTACAGCCTACCCTGCTGTTGCTCCTACATTGCTCTGTGTACAATGACGCACCTAAAAAAAGTGCAGTGATTCAACTGACAAAATGTGAGTCGACTAGGGGTCTTCCGGGCTGATGACTCAAGTCATCGACTTTTAGGGGTAATCCCTATACGTTAATACCTCTTATCTTATCTGTGATAAGATAATGCTGACTGTGTCAGCCCAGCCTATTTATTGGTCTGGCTCTAGTTGGGAAGGAGGGTAACTTGCGCCGACCCATTCCGACAGAGGTTTTGGTCTGAATGGGGTATTAGCTTTGTCACATGTGGATTTCCACAATGGTATAAATATCACCAATAGCACTGCTCACCCTTTGAGCCAACTTTGCCATGCATGGAAAATTTCTGGGAGCATCTGTGTAAAGAAGGGCACACCAAGTCTCTCAATCTGATCTGATATCTTATTCCCTTTCTTTAAACCACAAAATCAAGATGACTGCACAATGGTGTACAGTAACAAAATGTTGCTTTTGTCCTTCTGATTCATTGTCCATGTGAGTCATGATACAAGCGTCAGCTTTGTCTGATACTATTAGCCTACTCCCTCTTTTCTTGTTGGTCTTTCTCTTACTCATCCCCTTTTCCCTTTATCTGTGCCTCCCTACACTTGCCCTTTGTCTCATTTTCAGTTGCATCTCCCTCTCTATCCCCGCTCATCATTTAGTGCCCATGCAGTGATTGCATCTGACATGACTTATATAACAGGTTAAAGCCCTCAGTGCTGTGAGGGAAATTGATGGCATTCCTGAATATTTCCCTGCTAGTTTAAGAGTCAATGTTTTTTTTTCCCCTGTACCCTCCGTTATTGGTGTATCTATTTGCCATTCCTTGGCTGTCTGCCTCCCCTGACAGTTTGAAGCACTCTGTGTAATGTCAGGAACACCTCCCCATCAGCAGCTCTACACTGCAAGCAAGTCGTTTTGATGCGCAGTTCACACAGTTTCATCCTCAGTCTTTTGAAATCTAGGTCAGCTCTATTATTTATTAATTGCTGTTTCACAACTCCCTTAGTCTTCCCACTGCTGCTCACAGAGCTCCAGCTCCTACAATGCAGAATCTCCTTCTACGACTTCTGGTGTGGTATGACTAATAACACCCTTTGTGGCTCTGAAGGAGGCTTGCAGTATTAATTAAAAAAAGAAAGTCGGAATATTTGAGAAAAAAGGGGTCACATACATTATGAATCATAGTTTCTCAAAATCTTCTTGAAAATGTGCAACTCTCCTGAAGGCACCAACAGTGATTTCCCAAAATACTGACATTTAAGTATTAATTCAAAAACATTGTGAACAGCCCTCTATTATTGGCTGTTACTCATAGCCAAGTGAAGTAGTGATTAAAGCCACTTTACCACCACTCGGTATCACAGGAACTTTCTCCAGGGACTAGGAACCTTAGGAGGAACTCGAGTACTGGTTGAGTACTCGCAGCATTTTATTTCAGCCACCATTTTTAAAAATCTGCAGCCGCAAACCAGTTTGTTTTTTGTTCATTGCGCTTTGACACAATGGAGTTACAGAAGAAAGCATTCGACAGATGGACCATCGAAGAAGTCCAAGCCTTATTGAGCTCCTCCATGCTTACTGTTGTTGCAGTGTCGCACAAATAATGATGCCTGTCCATGGCTTTAAATGGCGTCATCACTGTGTAGTCTCACACAAACAATGATGTGTAAAAACAGCCGTCGCTTTTTCATACAACATTTAGACCCCGGTGGAAACACAGACAACAAGGGGCTGAAGGAAACTTTTAGTTCCTGGGACAAAAAGTTCCCGGTACTTTGGGTGGAAAAGCAGCTTATTTGTCATTTGCTTGTTGACCATCTTGCTGTAACATTTGCTCCAAACTATCAATATCAAATACTGTACTTTATAGTGACTGCTGACCTTTGCCATATCCTCAGCCCCCCCCAGAGGCATTGGTGGCCGGTGGGATGAAGGCCTCATCAGAGACTCTGGTCCCATCTCTAAACGAGGCCGTTTGATCTCCGCATACTCCATCTCTGATTGGCTGCTAGGCTCTGGCAGGTAGATGTGCTCATAGCGGATATGCTGCTCTTGTCCTCTGCAACAGAAAAAATAAAAATATAGCAGATTAGAGAAACATCTGAAAAGCTACTGAAAAACTTAGATGCACAGTAAGCCCACAGGCAGCAGTTATATTATAGGGCTTGCGATAACAAGCCTTGTTCAGTTATGAGTTTCTAATGTAACAGCTGTTGAAAGAAAATCACAAGGTAGAAGCACTCAATTTAGGACCAGTATTTTCCTTGAGGTGTCTTGCATCAGGTTTTTAGCCACACTAACATTGTGGATGAAGTCCTTCAGTCCAACACTTTGGTCTTGACTGAATTGCAATGACATTTCAAACAGTCTTTTGTGGAAGCCAGAGGCTGAACCCTAATGACATTGATGACTTTTTAACTAGCAACATTTCATTCGCGTCAGGACACCCCCTAGAACTAATGGCCAAATTCCCATTAACCCCAGGTGTACTTAATTTAAATGAACGCTAACACAGCACGACGTCTAATGTTAGTATGGTAAATATCAGCCTGTCAAAATCCATTAATTAACATGTGTGTTAACATGCTAACTGTAGACATGTTAACAGACCAAAGTTAGCACGGAAGAACAGTATATTGGCATTCAGCTCAAAGCACAGCAGAGCTCAGGTACAGCTGAGGCAACTACTTAAATTGATAAAAGTTGAGCCAAATCTGATAGTGTGTGTGTGGGGGGGCTAGTCCCAAGGAGGAACTAATGGGAAATAAGTACCATGTGTGAAGTTTAAAAGTTTGATTGTCATGATCTTTTGCCTGAAATACTAGACCAGACCTCAATAGTAGAACACACACTTAGAATAGAACACAAACAATAGTCAGGTAAAAGGTGGATGAAACAAAATGAGACTTCAATGGACAAAAGACACATTGTTTAGACAAATAAACAATTAAATTATGTGTCATGTCAAACTGATATCCCAGGTTAAATAATCTGAGATGTGAAGACATCAGTAACATTGAGACAAAATTGATCTCCTGAGCGAGAGGCTTGGTGCTGGTTTTGTTTTAACACGGTAGCCTAATCAAATCCCATTTATAAAGGCTACGTTTAACCACAAAAAGACACATTTGTACAAAAGCACAAGATGACAGTTACAGCCTTAGATCAGACTGACCTAAATCTTTACTGTTGTGTTCAAGGCACACACAAATACCAGCTGGCTTGATTTGGTTCAAACTGAATCATCATAAAGTAATCACTGAAGACCATTTTTCTGCAAAATAGGAACATGCAATGGACCACTCAGTAGTGGAAAGTGGAAAGAAAGGGAGGCAAGAAAATTGGAAATAGTGACTCACTGTAACATTACCATCTAATGGTTTTAAATATAGCAGCATATGGTAGAGCGGCTCTTGTGTGGGGTTTTGCAGGCATTGCTAGGCAGTCCATGGCCACACACACAAAGCCAAAAAAAGTGCTTTGTTTAGACTTGCAGCAAGAGCTATGGCACTCCCTATACTGTACCCCAAAACTAGAACTGATCTGGATGGGTGGGAATGCTAACAATGACACCAGAGGAGGAGGAAGCACCATACTGTAATGTGATCTGGTCAAGATCTGCTGTGTGTGTGGTGCTAGTATAAACCACATTCTGCATGTGTTCATCACATCCATTAAACCCATTAGTGTGTGTGTGTGTGTGTGTGTGTGTGTGTGTGTGTGTGTGTGTGTGTGTGTGTGTGTGTGTGTGTGTGTGTGGGGTTAAGACAGCAACAACCTAAAGCGCACAAGTGAAACAGACCCTTGGTGTGTAGTCAAATAGTCAAATGACATAGCGTCCGAATGTTAGCTGCACTAGGTACTGAGATCTGGGAAATTTTATTAGCCAACTTGTAAATGGCTCTCTGTTCTTTCTGAGGGGAACGGTTTTCTCAAGTCTGCCCTGATGCCAGAATGTCAGTGACTTTGCTGCCAGTGTCAAAATGGAAGTGGCTTCTGAAGAGAAGAGAAAAAACACAACCATAATTGCTGGTCCAGGCCCATAATGGCCTAGTGTGTGGTTTCTCTATGTGCCAAAGAGCATGGAGCCTGCCTCTGTTTCGTAGGGTGCTGGTGGGGTGGTGTAACGATCGAGACCGTCCTCGGACTAGACCGGAGATTAATACAGGAGAAATATGTCATGTCACTTATGTAATATTCAGGGCTAAATCTGCATGTTGAAAGGTGTCATGGGGAGCTTGGGAAAAAAATGGATTGTGGAGTTTATCTGTGTGATTTCCTAAATAGTACCTCGAAAAATAGGGGGCCAAAATTAATAACCAGATGGTGTGTGACTACTCACCCCCCCCCCCCCCACATTTTTCTCACTCATTCAGTCGCACACTTCCTCATCTCCATAGAGGGTTGGCACTTACATAATCACATCATCAAGCTCTAGCCCAACCCCCCTTGTCTTCCCCTCTCTGTCCCTCTTTCTTTCTCCCTCTCCCTCTTGTGAGCGTGCAGAATAATCTGATCCCTGGGGAGGATTTGTCGGGAGGATGAGAGCAAGAGGTGTGGGGTGGGGGGGGGGCATTTGGGGAGGAGAGGGACAGGGGCAACACAACAACAAACCACAACATCTCTATTACTTTCTTACTGGTTTGAGCCCCATTACGACCAGAACAGATATCATGTGTGCTGATAACAGCCTGTTACTGTGACAGCACTGCAGCGTTTGTGCGGCTGCCAATCTCTTCGTCGCTCCCCAGAGGAGCAGCTCCACAGCTGTGCACAGCGCAGGGGCGACTAGCAGAGAGAGAAGCCAGGCTAACTGCACCACAGCTGGGATGAATGAAAGTGAGAAAGTACACAGAAGAGGAAGGACAATGGGTGGAGTCCTCAACTTTTCAGTTCATACTGCTGAACAAAAAACACATTACTCAATGGCCAAAACAACAGAAGGGATATTTTAACTACAAAATGCTGGATAATGGATAAATGAAAGTTATTTTCTGAAGGTTAACTTTGGGATCCACAAGGCATTGTAAAGTATGGGTATAGCTGGGAAAAGCAACTGATTTTAATAGATGCATCATAATTCACTTTTGAGTAATTCAGCATTGATGCTCTAAATTCCTTATCAGAATTCAAAGGGTTTCCTTTTGAAATAATAATTACAGATAAAAAACATTTGCGCTTTGTTGTTTTTAGAATCTTTTTATGTTTACTGTCATTAAACACGCTACAGAATGAAACCTTGTAAATAAATAGCAATAAATACATTAATTCATTTAAAAAGCGTTACTAAAGTCACAGTCATAGTAACATAATCAAGTACAGTTCACAGTTAAATGACAAGAATAATCACAGCTATTGTACAAACTCAATTTGCATTATTGCACCAGGTTTGTTTGCACTCTACTCTCTGCTCTCGCCAGAAAAGAAACCCTGTTAAGTGGTTTCTCTGTCTTGTTACGCTTGCAATAAAATGTATTCTCTCCCTTTCTCTAGTAGCCTGGGTGATCGCAGGCAGATGGGAAGGGGCGGAGTGACTGAGATATTGCCTGGAGTAAAGAGGAGGATGGAACAGACAACTAGAACAGTGGCTCACCAATGATTATACTGTTGTGGTTTTCTGACCTGTAATTAGGGTAAATTTGAAGCATTAACTAAATAGCACATCTTCACCTTGTTTTCAGTCCAAGACAATTAAAGAGGAGACATACAGTAGATCTATCATACTGAGAAAGAGATAATGCCATCCTTAAAAGGAAAGCACAGTTTCTAAGGCTGTGTTAGTGCTTACATTCTCAGAATGTGAACAACCCTGACCTACCTACAAATGGAGACATGGTGTGCAGAATTACTGAGACTTATGAAAAGACGAGCACATATCTGAGAGGAGAATAGATTGAAGGATTGCCAAGGCCAGAATTACACTATTCAGACTCTGAATGAGAACGTAGAATGAGGGATTCAGACTGAGGATTAAGCCCTCTAAAGGAATGCTGAAGGCCTGATACATTCAACTGAAAGACTCCCCACCCACAGACGCCTGCCAGCAAGACCAGCGGTTTATTTCACAGCATCCACAAAGAAACGTGGGCTAACTGCTAGACTCCCCTTTTGATATGATGGTTATTTTCTATCTACTGAAAAACAAGCTCACTTTAGAAGCTGCACATGGCATCCGTCTTGCAGAAACAGACATCATCAGAGTGACTGCCAAAGAACCAGTGATTGAATGAAGGGTGTCAGCAAATCAGGAGCTGGTGGGTGGCAGTTGAACAGCGTGGTGTTTATTTCTGTCTCAGCCCATGACCCAGTGTTCCCACATTGTGGACTAGGCTATGCTAACTGTTAAACGGGACCAACACACAGCTCTGTGCTTTACATTGAAAATAATCCCATCTGATTGATACTTGAAAACGCCGACAACATGCAACGGCCGCACACTGATAGAATCATTCTACCATCTGCTGCTATAACTTCATTGTGTTCCAGAGGCTAAAAAGGTACACAGATGACATATTCTGACAGACAGCCCCCACTCCACACACAACATACTGTAAGTGTAACAAATATCTGCTAGTTGATTTCTAGTAAAAATCAACCTCTTGAAAATTCAATTTTGACAATCAACTGAGTAGAAAAAAATATTCTTGTGACTTATCCTCTGTGCATCATGCAAAATTCACAGCATGCGCATAAATTATTCATAAGTATTCATCAAGACTCATCCTCAAAAAAGCATGGCTATATAAATAATAAACAACTTTGGTAGGTGCAAGACCAAGGAGAAAGTTCCATACATAAAATGCTTTGCCTGACTTGCTGTTGGTCTATTGAAGATGGCCAAGCTCTGCAAGCTCCATTGCCCCGCAGAGCCGTTTAACACAACATTACAGAAGAACGGCTTGCGGAAGCCAGTTACATAAGGATTACAGTGGGGGAGGGTTAACAGGGAGAGGCTTTAGTACAATAATACTGCATAAAAATGCAGCCTGCATGACACTTCCATTGAGCATGCTTTGTCCCTCACTCGTCAAGACTCAACAAGGACAAATGCATAAAAGGGGCAATACTACTTCTTTCACGTGAATGCTATATAATTCGTTCATTTACTGATAGTGAACCAAAAAAAATGTATGAAACTACAAATATCAAAATGCCATCAGCAGAGGAGGATGTTGACCTTAAAAGACTGATAATTATATTTTTCTATTTTTCAAATAAAGGTAACGCTATCATATTATGCTCGGTGTTTTTATGAAGTTATTTTTGTGCAACTTTAGATGTTTTTCTTTTACATACCCTGATGCTATATTTGCACTGTATATAATAATATAGAATAAACTATTTATATAGCACTTTTCTTAACAATGTCACTAAGTGCTTTACAAAAGGAAAACTGTAAATAATACTGCATGAATAAATGATACAACGAATAGCACCCAGTAAAGTAGGTAATGAAATGTACAAGGAATCTAAACACGCTGCCATCTTAGACAATGGCAATATGTTGCTCATGAGAGAATCAACCCTATGAGAGCATGGTGCACCTACCTCTCATTCCCAGGCTGAAACTCTGAAAGCAAGGAAGGCCGACGGCGATGGGGCTGGGCCAGGTGGGAGCTGTAGTCCCTGGCATGATGAGAGTGGTAGTCAACCAGTCCCACTTCCTGGAACACAAACAACAAGTTGTCAGCATGGAACAGATATCCTGCATGCATCCCTTCTCCGTGAGAATGATGCATTGAGCTCCAAAAAAATAAAAACATTTGAAGATTCCCATTCCCTGCCTCGTTTCTTCTGTAATATCCAGTCCTTTTCTCTCCAGCTCTTGTTTCTCCCTCTTCTGCCATTTGTTTCTCACACAAGTGTGGTAACCCATGCAGCTACTGTAAACTTGTGCCTCCGCCAATCAGGGATTGTGGGACACAGCCCATCAACCCTCATCTCCTCCTGAATGTGATGACAAGAGGGAGTGGTAGGATTAACTACAGGTGCAGCTGTGGGGATCCTGGGGGGTAAAACCATGGATTCTCCCACCAGCTCAGCCAGAGGCCTCTTCTCTGAAGCACAGACAGCTTTGTCCCTGATACGTAGAAGAACATAATCTTGATAATTAGGAGATGTGGGTGGAAATAATAGGAGGCCTTAATGCTTAATGTGACTCCACGATGACAACATGAACTTTCAACTCAAACATCTAATGAGGAAACGGTTCCGTGTGAACAACACTGTAACCTGGGAATGTTTCTGTTGGAAAAACACCAGTGCTCCTGGGGTCAGGCCTTCTTCAGTGAATCAGAGTAATGCCCTGTTTACTAAATATCCACCAAGCAGGAAGGGCCTGAGCTACAACTCTAGTTAAATCTCTCAAAGGGTTTTACCTAAAAAAAAGTTAAGGCACTACAGGTGGTGTCAACGCACTGTGTGTTACGCCCCTTACCGTGTGTGCCCTTTGCAGCTGCAGTGGCAGAGTAGCAGGGTTTGGCAGGTGCCGTGTGTCCACAGTCCTCCGGCCCGGTGGCACAGACTGAGGATGAGAGGACATGCTGGCACAGCCGCTTCCTCTACAGGCAGGAAGTAGGTGTGGCTCCAGAGCAGATGCCGTGCATTATTGGCTGTTTCTCTTAGCCAGCAACCTGTAGAGAGAAGAAAAAAAAAAAAACATGAGCCATGAGACTTCTTTTGTAGTTCACCTTCATACCGGCAAAGAACAATGCATAAAACATTATGCAATATGCGTAACTGTTGCTCAAAAACAATTTGATGTGTTCTGGCTAGCACTTCTAGAGTAGCTAGAGATGAAAGTGTATGTCTCTGTCTCCTCCGGATATCAGAATGTCATCACCTCCCTACCACAGATGCTACCCCCTCCATTGCTCCTAGTAAAGGAGTGAGAGTCCCTGCACCTGCTAGACTGAACCCCTCCTTCGCTGCTTACTGAATGGCCCACTGTCCTCACACTGAGGACTAACAGAGACCAGCCAAGTCAGGCAGCTAGCCTGTAAACCAAAAATACTCTGAGTTTAATGGGGCTTTAGAGGCAACATAAATAACTCAATGACAGATAGAGATGTAGGTCTTGAGAGTCAGGTACTAGATTTTAACTCTAGATGACGTTATGCAAACTTGAGCGGCCTCATCTACAAGCAGTGTGTCATATATTGACCAAGAATGATGATATAAGTAAAAAGAGGCATGCACCAAGCTGTAGCACACACCCACATACCCACTCTGTAAATACTAAGGGAAGAGATGTTTATTCTACACACAGAGGTAAAGAGAAAAAATAGAGAGGCAAGAGGAAAGGGCCATAATCCCATTACAGTGACCATGCAGATCACAGCACACACCGGTGGTGGACATATGAAAATGGCTTCAAACCATTACTGGGAATACATTTGATGTTCAACAAAAGACACTGTACAGTTCTGGTCAGCTTGTTACTGCACCATTCTCAGACACTCTTAAAAGCCTGTGATAGTAGTAATTGGTGGACTAGTACTCGTGACATGTGTCCCTGTGACTCCTGCCAACAAAGAAATTAGGACTCCTGCCAATTCTATGGGCCTCTGCCTAATGACACCTCTCTCTCATAGCTCATGTTTCAGTGCTGTGCAAGGTGCATAACATGATGAACTGTGGCAGAAATATGGGCTCTCAACATGGCACTGACCGAAATCTTGACAAGATAGCAAAGTGCTCTAGGTGCACTGCAATTTTGTTAACTGAATGGGAAAGCCACCACCACTGAGACAAGCTCCCAAAAAAAAGTGAACATACATTTTATTTCTAGATGACAAGGTAATCTACAATATGTTTATTTTAAATAAAGAATATATCGATGACAATAATAACCATAATTTATACTCATGACAAGGAATGTTTTGGAAAAAATTGGAAATGTGATAAGATAGTCTACTGTCTCTTTAACAATGGTTATTTACTTAATAAATTAATAATTTATAGGATATCCACTGAAAACTGTATTGATCTTGTTACAGCCCAAATATTTGCTTAATATAGGTGATTATAACACAAAATCCAAATAAAACACCTGTCTGAGATGCTATGTAAGACTTATTTATATATTATACTAAATTAATAGATCATGTTTAGTGGCCTTGGATTCATGATACCATCTCTCAGTCCAGATTAGTATGATTTGTTGACAGCTTACACCTGATAAAAGGTGCAAATGTCTGCTAGCATCTCCACAGTGGAGTTCATGGGGATTAGGTAGTACTTTTGTTTAGTAAAATACATTATTCTCTGCAAACTGTGGTTGTGTTAATATAAATGCCAGTGCTGTCACAAGCACCTTGTCAATGAGGAATGACGTGCATTCTTCTTTGTGGTGACAGACGACTGACAACATATGTTGGGAGACAGTGTTATTGGGGGGAAATTTTAATTGAAAACAAAAAAAAAATGACACTTGCTCAAACTCATAGCCAAGGGTGGCCATGCTTCCTCGTAGTGGTCCCTCTAAAGTCCCAACCTGAACAGGGTTTGAGTAATGACCTCCGCAACCAGCAAGCAGTTTTTATAGCACTGTGAACCTGAGACCAGATCGTTGGCATAGTATAATCTATAGTAGAGTGCCAGTGTGCCAGTCTCCATTGTCTGACTCTAGTTTTGACTCTTTTGCCCTACAAAGGGGGGCACTATCTATCCTTCCTTCCTGCTCAACTGTCACAAACACAAAGTGTCACTTGATTTCAGTTACACAAAGGGCTGTATTGTGAAAGAACTGAACATGGCTCTGGCTTTAAGGAACAGAGGAGCTCTGTAAACATAGTCTAAGAGAGGCCACGAGATAGGAAAACACTGCTGAAATTCTCACACCAACTAGAGACTTTGCCTTTGTGTCAAGCAGTCTAAACTGTGGCTTCAAATATGTTCAAGACTCTGGTGCACACTCATCTTTTGGGCCTACAGACCTGGATAAACAGACCACACAAAGGGTAGTGCTAAAGTCCTTGAGTAGACCTCACTGCTGGTGAAATACTAGATGAGGAAAACTCATGATGTTGATGTAGCATGCAAATAAGTGCAACAAAAGGGCAGAAAAAGAGGCCAGCAAGACAAAGAGAGGGTGAGATAAGCCATCCTCCTTGGAAGCCTCCCTTTGATGACGGTCCAGTCCAGAGAGATTCCCCTGAGAAGGATGAAAACAAGTCTGAGGCAGTCACAAGATCTGAAGAGGACAAAAAAACCTGAATCAAGATGAGAGGGCCAACACAATGAGAGCGCTTTGACATAAACTCTGAGGCGAATGGGGCCTTCCAGACGAAAGGCTAAACACATGCACTGGCACTGCTACAGACACCCACAGGCAAGGCGATGGCTCACTGCCAACTCTGCGAATGAACTCAGTCACCTCACTCTTTCACTCTAGCGTGCTTTCCTTCTCCCCTCTCTTTTGCTTTTCGTCTTCGTAGAGTGGGCCTCAGCCGTCAGCGGTGCAAGCCAATATTTCATCCTCTTACCCTCCCCCAACCCCCCTCTCCATTTTAGGAATGGCTGTGGAAATACTAGCACAGAGCACACAGACAGCTTCCAGCCTGCCAAGGAGAGCAGGAGGCTGACTTCAAACAACAGTATAATTCTACTGACAAACACTTAATCAAATCTCTGTCTATTCTGACTTGGTAGCTTGACAGTCAAGCTCTTAAAGAGAGTACAAGGGATTCAACTGCTTGTAACATATTTGATAAGAGCCTTGATAGTATGGCTTGGACCTTGATAGAACCACGGGTGTGATTGGCCCATCACCGCAACAGCAATAACGTACTGTTAATTATATGCCGATAAAAATATTATGCCAGTATTTTTACACAGAAAACACACATTAGGGTATTGAGCTGTGAGCAAGGACTTCTGCAATTATCATGACAGCCAAAAGAGATGATGGCTCCATACAAATGCATGTAGCTGTTGTGAAAAGGCACACAAGAGAACTGTAATGGGCATATGGCTTGGTCTGGGAACAACATCAGAAGTCTATAAAGCAGTGCCCTTGAGAGCTGAGCTCAGGGGAGGGGGGCTGCTAGGACTCTCAGCCTAGGAATGTGGCACCCTGTCAGGTCTCATAAGGATTTATCTCCACGGAGCCTCATTACCGAAGGGCCCCGGACAAGGAGGCCCTCTCTCGCTTGCCCTTTCACTCCCTCACCCTCAACTTTAATGCTGAACGGCTACGCTATACATGAATGCAAACACTTGCTTGCTGAATGATTTTCAAATGACTCTTGTCTTTGCTTACAGCATGGGTGGTCCAGTTCACGTTATGAGACGCATACAAAAAGGTATTGGGACCCTAACATCTTCTGGAAATAATGTATTGACTTTGTATTTCTAGAGAGAAACAGGTGAGCTTTTCCACCAACATTCAAACTGTCAGTCAGCAGTACTTACAACTAAATCTTGAGGAACTTCAGCATTGGCTTCAACACTCATTTGCAGTTGTTGGTTGCTCTATTGCTACCCTTCATCTTCCTCCCCACCCACCCAAATTTCACATAGAAACAATTAATCCATGGAGGCTTCAGTATTGGCGCCCCGAGATGTTGCAGGTCAGGTTGCAGAAACAAGGTCCATCTGTGTGGCAAGCACAGTTCAAGACAGACACAGCAGAAACACTTTTCCAAGTGACCTCACCCAGTTTTTGTTTTATCGAAACAATCAATGGAGTTCACTATAACACTGCGATTACCCATGCAAAGCTTCTTACTGATTTCCTGACTGCTTTCTGTGCAATAAAACCTCACTCTTTAATCTCTTGTACCTTAAATGGTCTACTCCTCTTACCCTACATGCTGACAACAGCGCAGCTAGAGTTAAACTAATCAAAACACAGCGAGGTAAAGACGAGGAAGTCGCAGTACAACAGCCAGCAGAAAAAATGGGAATGTTATAGCAAACACCTTTAAATTACCAGTTGGACAACAGCAGGAAAAACACTCATAAATCTGCCAAACCCTAGTACAACATCCTTTACACTGCCAGCAAGAACATCCAAGACAATGCTGACAAGCCGGAATGCCCTTTTCCAGGTAGACACTGTCAGACTGACATTAAAAAAGGGAAAGACAACAGAACTTTGAATAGGAATTTCAAAAATATTTAAATCCAAACTAATAAGGTCCTCCAACCATTACTCAGCAAATAGGTAAGCAAGAGAACGAGTTGCTAACAGGGAAGAAAAATCAAATGTGAGGTGACAGAGAGAGGCTATAAAAGGCAGCAGGCGATATAATTACTGCCTGTGCGCCAGCCTGATAATATAGTGCAGCTCCTAGCAGGCAGGTGGCTAGTGTGCATTGCTAGCAACAACAGAGAAAGAACATCCCGACACCCCGAGCTGATGTTGCCGTACAGCTGCTCAACTTTCAGACAGGAAATCAGCGGTCACGACACACAGTCAGCAACCGAAGACACTGTGAGAAAAAGTGCTATAATTTGTCTGACAGAAAGAGCCACAGCCTGTCACACCTTTCATTTTGAGTCCGACTCAACAGCACACTTCCCGTTATGTTAGCGACAGTATGGTTAGCACCAAAGAAACAACTGCAGCCAAAAGCAGGGATTGAAAAACAAATACAATTGTGAAACTGAAAATGGAAGTAGCATTGAGATGTAAACAATGTTAAAATGCAGCACATACAACCTCATACCTTATATAACTATTGCATAGAACAATCACTACTTGCAGACCAAATGGGGTTAAATAAAATATAAGCACTGGCTTGATCATTTAGCTTCAAAAGTACACTTACAGTCTGCATTGTAAAGAAATCTGGTTCAGGATCAGACTGGGAAACATTGCTCTGAAAGATTTTTAAATTGTTTTATGCAACAAAATTTAAAAACATTGTTAACTTTTGTCTTATACCTACCATATGATCTCTATTACACTAAAGACACTCCATGTTATACAATTCAAATAACTGGAAAGTGAGGTGTCAAAAGCAGGCCACCTAACTAATGTGATGTACAGTGCATTGGTTTATTCTGCTCAGGTATCATTTTAAGGTTGGAGCTGTGCGCATCAATTAGGCAACCACTCAAAACTGTAGTGTTTCTTCTCAACCAAGAAAAGGCAATTACAGATTTCAATTAAGCCTTGGACGTTTAGCTCAGTATATATTTCTCAGTCAATGATTCAATTAAGTCGAGATGATGCTAAATGCTAGTGATTTTATAACTTGGATTTAATAAGCGAGCTTTGAACAGGACACACTTTTTTTCTTTGTATGAAAATATATTTTCACATCACAGATGTGACATGGCATTAAAACGTTTAGTGTGGGGCGGCAGCTATGCAGTTGTGCTGGACTGTAATGTAACTGGGTGGAGCCTGTAAATATATTTAATATAATCTTAGGTCAGGTGTGTTAAATTAAAAACAAATGTTATTTCTTTGGTTTCCCCACTGCAACCAAAATATACCAAGAGGCTATGCTAAAAGGAAGTATTAAGTGTGAATTTTACCATCATTATACCCTTAAATCAACCCAAAAAAATTACTGGCTACAAATGACCAACTGATGTATTCATGTCAGATTTTAAAAAATGTTGGGCAGGCAAAATCACATGGCATATTTCTATTTTGCAGATCATATCCATCATTAGCAACGTCTCAGCACTGTAAAAGCACGTGTCTGACAGGGAGGAAAGGAGAGAGATGAACAGGGCCAGTGATTGGCTGGCTTGGACCTCCAGATGTGATCGTGCAGCTGTATCCATGCTGGACAGCAGAGCAGCTATTGGATTTCCTGCCTGTTCCCCTGCTGCCAGCCGCCTCAGCGACACTGTGTGAAATTACATAAGGCTTTCCCCTCCCCCTCCCCGGTGGCCTGCGTAGAACTGGGGCCTTCACACACACACACACACACACACACACACTGCACACACAGACTTTTGTTTAGATGGCTGAGTAAATGTTTGATGAAAAGTTGTAACCGACACAGCCTAAAGAATTGGACATCCAGGTCTTTCAAAAACAGAATTATTTAGTTATTGCGGATTTAAACTGCCTATTAAAACATATGCAGCCCAACTTATACACAGTCACCTGTGTGTCATGATAAATGAGACATGACTGACATATCTCTCCGACATCTACTCCGATACCTACCCTACCTACATGAAGGCTTCCAAGGGCCCTGTAACACCACACCGACGATAGACCAGCTTATCAAATGCTTTGCGTCGCACCACGTCTTGCTGATGGTCTGGCTTACATCTGACCAGGCAAACCTCAAGAAGATATTTTCCAAACTTAAATCATGTTGTGGAAAATCAGTTTGCAAGATGTATCCTGGACATGCAAAGATAACATTCTTCGGTCGGGCCAAGAACTTCAGAAACTGCACTACAAATTTACATTGTGCCTTTTTTTTTTTAAATCTTGCCTGGAGAGTTTAATATGGTTCACAAGACAATGAATTGTGTCTGTTGTAATTTTACATTTATTTACACAAACGTTATTTTAGGGCTAAATTACTATTTAGACATTACACACTGAGGCATTAGAGAAGTTTGGCATATTTTGTAGGAAAATTCTAATCATACTCAAAGTGTCAAAAAGCATCACCTTGGTGCCAAAGATCATGCATCATACCGGCATACTGGCAGTAAACCAAAACATGTCAAATACTGTTCAACCCAACGAAAGCATTTAAATAGCCACGGCTGATTTACAACTGATTTACATCAAACCATCTCTTGTACCACCAGTTTAATTTTAAATGACCCTAAATTGATTACCACCAAGATATTACGCAAAAAAATTGACAGGAATGACAAATAATCAAAAATAGATTGAGGTTGAATGATTGTTTAATTATTGATGCCCAAAATTACTCTCTACAGATCCTCTTGGATGGCACTACACCAAACACTACTCAGCTCAGCAGGACACAATGTGACAGCATCGCTCTGATGTATGAGGTCTCAACTTACAAATCCCTCTTTATTCTCCGTTGGCTCTGTTCTTAAAGCCCACCTGACATTCAGCTCTCCATGCTGAGGAGCAGGAAATAAAACTGAGGAGTGCACTTGTCTGCTTGGGCTGACCTAATTCCTCCCCGCTACTTAATTATTCAAGAGCTTTGAAATGTTCTTCTGTGCATGCAACCCGAGTGCCTCTGTTTGCCCCTCATGACAGCAGCCTCACAGAGCTTGCATTTATGCATGAGAGGGTTCAAGTGTGTGTGTACAGTGTGTGTGTGTGTGTGTGTGTAATGCCAAACACTAATGCCCATACATGCTGCTGTTATTTACACAGACAACATACCAAACAAAACATCCCAATGAAATTTGATACACAAGGTTTTGAATTATGGACAGAGAAATAGTTAGTGGGGAAAATACCTAAACATTACAAAACACAGACGTCAGATGGCACACCAGCAGCTTCATGTTTTGATGCACTCGGGGCACTAGTTTGCTCCAAACTGCACTGTCAAGGATCCAGCGCACATGTCAAGACAGGAGTTCAATCCTCCCACACAAGCACACCATAACCTGTAATTACACTCCACTCAGGCCTTCATACCTTTCACTGTTACATGTCACTCGTGTTTCCACAGCAAGATCATCAGCCCTGAGGTGTGTGCCCTTGGCTGCCCTTATCGACATGCTTTCCAGAAATGTGAAAAACAAACTATGCTGCCTGTGACACAAATTCCTAGTAGAAAACGTTAGCCTAATCAGAGAGATAAATATAAACATTACCCACAGCTGGAGCCTACACACAAACAAGAGTAATGTCCTGTCATCTGTGTTGCGTAACAGAGTCAAGTGAATAACTTACCACCGAGCAAATTCTAATCTCTGCTAATCCACTGTCTGCCTCTCTTTTAGTATGTTAAAATATGGGTGACTGCTGGTTTTAATAGCAACTCCATTTCATAGACAGGGAAATCAAAACAGAAAGCCTTATGAATAAAAAAGGACTTTAACCTTTAATTAATTTATAATAACATACAAAACAGCATGCAAACAAAGGGATATTTTATGAGGCTTTTGAATAAGGGTGCAAGTCTAGAGAAGTCTTATTATATTGATCGATAATTTTCTTGGTTTTATCAATGAAAACCAAAAGAAAAGTAAATTAAGCATCTTAAAAGTCAAAGCTTGATCGTGTTCTCAACAGGAAGAAAGAATATTTAAGTTACAGTATTCAACACATTATACAATACCTTTGACAGACAATTAAAACATAAAGTAACTGACAGTTGTTTGGTCAAATTCCATTGAAACACATCAATAAAAATGTAAATGATGAAAGAGGCAATTCTTGTCTGACTCCAGGCTTCAAGAACACGTTCTAACACATACTAAAAAACACTAAAAACATCGAACATTACCACAAAATTAGAGTGCAGAACAGTTTTTGTTTAGATTACTATATAGACAGAAAGGCTACAAAATGAACAGCTTAAAAAAAATGTTATGTCGCTTTCTTCTGTCTAATTGGAAAGGTCGTAGGATTTCACTGGTGCAACGTTTAACTTGTGCAAATTTCAATTTTCTATTGAAACAGTATATATGGAACCTAAAGGATATAGTCTGTTTGTATAATAGTACATTTTGAAGAGGAATTCTGTTTAACGTTAGCAGCATACGAACAATATTCATGAAAGACTGACATGTCTAAAAAAAAATTTTTTTTTAGTAAATAAATAAATAAAATAAAAATAAAGGCTAGATAAAAACAAAAACACTGAAGCCGACAGGTAGCAGGTTAACACAGTTATTGCCAATAAATTAGGTATTAGTGCCGACTCCCTGTCACAAAATTATACTGTAACTGCAGCTTGACAACAGGGCTGGCAAGCACACAGAAGGCAAATGGAATAGTGGTAGTCTAAATATTGTTTAAAACCCCAAGGCCACAAGAAAAAAAGTGAATGTTAACAGAACTCACAGAAAACCATAACATGGCATACATTTCCTGTAAAAGGATAAACATTTTAGAGCAACAAAAAAACTAATGACTGGTTTCATTTCTTTACTCAAAGTGCATTTAGCACTAAAATTAAACTAAAGCATGAAGAACATCCATATGTTTTCTGTTTCAATGACATCTCAACTTGTTTTTATGAAAGTTATCCTATCATTAAAGTGCTTAAGAACTGAGACAACTTCAGGGAGAAAAAACCTCAATCGTTACCTTTAAAAACCTGATTGGCTTGTTGAGGTCAAGGATCGATTTTATTTTCACCTAAATCAGTAACAGTGGTTTTTAATTGGATTATATGCTAGGAAAGTGTGGCAATTAGTAAAAACTAGAAGCATGACTCTGATTTGTTGATTGAATTATTGCAAGCAGCATCACAAATTCTTGGAGGGACAGATAAATCATGTGGCCCCTTTGAGCTCTACAGAGTGACAGACGCAGAATCAGTCTGACCTTCAGACCCCATTAACCCCTAGGCCAGCAGCCCCAATATACCCCACCCCCGCCCTCACTTTGACAACTGCATCCTTACAACTGCAACCTAGGTATGAAAGTGGGAGGGCATTAAAGATTAGGGAAAAAAATCATGAGGCTAATTGGCTACTTCCAGGATCTGCATGGGCCGATATCCTCAAACAACATGTCACAACCACAGTGTTTTCATTTGGCAATCCCAGAAAATGGTAAGTGCTCAACTCCAGCACCAGTGCAGCCACTGGAACTGAGGTGGCACTGTTCAATGGCAATTTGATAGTGAGTAATTTGAGGCATTGCAACAGACCAGCTGTGCCTGATCATAATATTCTACCACACTGAGTCAAGGATAACATTCTCCACATGCGAAACCTACCAGGTGCAGTCCACTAGTGAGCAAGAAATGCTAGACAGCTGCTGTTACTCATTCAATGAGAGGGAAACTGGGTGGGAGGAGGGAAACTGGGTGGGAGGAGGGAACGCGCCTGGGAGACAGTTACACGGCGACTGCCTCATATTTCCTTCTTTGGTTTCTGCATGTTAACTTAAGGGTTCATGGAGTGCGCTGCAACATACCAAAGTTGTCTCATTTTCCTTCAATCTTTTGTAAATTTGATGTTTGTAAATTTCAGTTCAATGTGCAGTGTGAAATGCTCATTGGTGGAACAATTAAATCTGAATAGAACCATAACTGGATGTGCCTAAATTAAAGCTCACCTTTAAACACTCAGATGTGGATTATTACCGTCTGTGGAAATTGTTGACTTATGATTTAATGTCAAATCCAACCTAAAAATTCAGTCTGAGATTTCAACAAAGGCTATATCAGATAGAAAATAATGTCTCAAGACCCTGACACACCCAGCCACACCCAGCCGACAGATTGAGTTGGGCTCTATGTGGCCGTCGCTGGCTCCAGTCAGTCATCTGTAATTCAGCCAATTCAGCATGAATCGGCGTAAAGGAATGTCGATATGTGTATGTTAGCTGGCCAAGCTCAAGTAAAAATCAAGCCTCAATTTAAAAAACGAAAAACACAAACGTTAGGAGGCCTTCTTTCATTCGAATTTCTCTTCTAAAAGAACACTTGCCCCCAAACTATGTATGGTTCCCAACAAGCTCGTCCGATTGACAATTTTTAATTTAAGTTATACCAAGCTGAACCATTTCTAATACCCATTTAGTTTATGGGGCTCCAGCACAATATGGTATGGTGTGAAGCACTAAGGTCACCATATAAACTCAATTAAGGATGAAAAAAAGAACTTCTCAGCTAGTTATCTGCACAGGCTAGCAGCTAGCACACAGGAATGTCCATGCATGTTGCATTAACCTAACAAAGATTGTACAAAACACTTCCCCAATGTTTTACATAATCGCACAAAATTTCCTAATGTCTTGTACCAGAAAGCCATTTTATGCCCCTTATAAATAGTGTTACGCTCGTAGAGCAGCAGTTGTATATGCCAGTATCTACAGCAGTGACATAAACCAAAGAAACAAACGTTGCGGAAATGCAGCTTGAGTCACATTCTTGTAGGTTGTGTTTTTATGATGACCTTTTCATTACTGGTTGATAATCAACAATAAACATTATCGTATGCTTTGTATAATAAAAATGTTTGTTAATGGACCGAACCAGCAAATTTCTCATATTTACTCTTGCTCTTTAAAAAAATATATATACTTAAAAAAAATCTTATCTGATTGTGGTATTAATAAAGAGAATAATAGGGTACTTGGTTGTTAAAATGACAGATCGTTGCAGCCCTACTGAAAAGTGACAATTTATAAAATGTTTGCCTTTGAAGGACAGACTTTTTGAATTTTAATGGAAATCTTTTGTGATTTATGATGATGCAACATGCTTTTTCTTCCACCAAGAAGTCTCTGTGAAGATTTATCTTTCACAGACAATAAAATGAGCAAGAACTCTCCCCTTTCCAGTTTCATAACTGTGTTGTGTTTCACAATACGAGCAGAAATTGAACTAGCAGTGAAACACTCTCCCTGAGGCACCACAGTGAGCACGGGATTATCTTTGCCCCCATTAACCTTTTGGAAAAGGGAGATATCTCTTCTCACTCTCGTTTAACACTTTACAATCCAAACCGCTAAGCTGACTATACTAAACAGTGTCACACCATTATGGATTATTACCAGACGCTGCACTCTCTAGACTGCCCAGCTGTCTCCAGGCACTATAACTGAGTATAATACCTAAATACTTTATGTTGAAGTACCAACTAAACTGTGTCCATAGCAAATATTAACCAAACCATCAAGTACCCAAACTTGGAGCCAAATACTTGGTCAGATTCAGAGTCTTTTTTATTCTTCGGCCAGATATGTCCATATTTGTCTTCTTGTCAAGGGAAGTTCTTGTATGCAGCCTGTGCCAACACAATAGTAAATACTAATACATTAGAGAAGTGTGGCTTATTTCATCAAACCAACTTCAGTTTTATCATCATGTAAGTGGCAGTTCCGAGAAAATCTTTAGTTTTCACAAAAACAAAGCTTTATTGAGCACGGAGCTAATGCTAAAGCTAGCTTGTTGGTGGCATGTTGTAGAGTACTTTCATTTTTCCCCGCATAATACACACCCCTCATATGCCAAATTTCCATAAGGTACGGATATTTGTGCAGTAGCCAACCATAAGCAAAGGCGTTTTGAACCTGTGATGTGGGCACAATACAGGTGGCTTGTGGCTGTGGTAATTTCATTTTCTGCCAATTCCTCCTTGCAATATTATCAGCTGACAAAAAAACGAAATGTCCATATTCATGCATTTCACACTCCAAAGGAGTAGCAGTCGCTAATGTTATTGACTAAGGCTTCAGAAATGTGTAACTCTTCACAATAAGAAGCCTTGTGAGAGTTGGCCAGTGGACTGCTTTAATTGTGTAGCAGCAACAGGAAGTGTTATGGTTGCAATCACCTGAAACAAAGACCAACACCACTAACATAAAATATGATGTACACTTTTATGAAATAAAACATTAACATTTAGGGGAAACGAGCACAGGTGCCTTTTCAAACATCAAATGCTATATATTTAATGAGCGTGGCTATATAGGTCATCAATTACTAAGTTGACAACAACATGAGATGTATCAAGATCATGGCTTACCACCTCAGCTAAACCACTTGCTGAGGAAACCCCGGGTTACATAATCAAAAACAACAGTTTACCAAAGGCACAAAAAAAACATAATTTACCACAAATTGTATCTGGCTATGGCGACAGTTTTGGTTTAACCTTCCTTGGTTTTGAGACATGTTGCCGCCATCCAATGGAGTTAATTTACCTCCACTGTTTTGGAGTAGCAACAGAAGTTTCAGAGACATAAATCTCAAGGCCTGGGCACAGTCTCATAAAACTTAAACTGTCTTCATAGTTCCTAGATAACACCAGTAGCAAGTTACAAAATGTGCTTTTTGTGTTTTGGGGCGAACAAACCCTTCAACAACAAATTGCACAGCAGTTCCAAGAAAGTGCTTTGATTGCTAACAAAAATCAATGGGCGCTTGGTCACGATGAGGAGGTGGCCGCAATAGGTGTACCAGCCATACATATATTGACAATATCTTCCAACTCACCTCCACAAAATAAAAATCATTTTAACAACCCAACAAAAAGGGCCCTGATCAAACTACACACAGCCAAAGCATTAAATATTATTCAGACATCCTTTGAATGATATCTGTAACTCATTGCCCAGTGTCTTTGATTTTATGGGGTTTTATAAGTCAAAGCTATATAGAAATAAAACTTCTATACTATAATAATCAAAAAATGTTGGTGCAATGCTACATATAGTTTAATGCAATACAATACAGTGTATATTCACTAAAAGGCACTTAAAACCACATGTGGCTGTGACAATTTAAATCCAGTCACCTTCATTTCCAGAGGTAGTGAAAATGGAGGAAAGAAATGTTCTCGAACCGCTAAGTGAGAGCTAAAACGTATCCGATTGGTTATCATGGATGTGGTTGTAGAGATTGGGGCAGGTGACAAAAACAGACAAATCCGCTTCTTTCCACAACAATACGTGCGTACTTTGGTTATGTTACTGATCACCTCATTTGGGGTAATGTTCTGTCCGTTGGCATTCCACAAAAGGGTTTGGTTGTTCCATTAAGATGTCAACAACATGATGTCCCTGCTCTTAAAACTTTGACAACATTATGCTCAGTTGGCAAATGAGACCGCCTCTAACAATAACACTTGCTTACAGGTGGGTAACCATCATTCGCTAACAGAGGCAACCAACCGAAAAATTAAGTTCAAATGTTGAAATAAACAGGTTGAAAACCACGCTCAATCTCAAAAGCAACTATACTGTCAAAATAGCAACCTATCCATCGGAGACATCCGACCATTAACGCTAAGTCACCTAACGTTCCCATTGACTCGTGTCAGTGACTTGACATGAAGCTGGTTGGGTAACTATAGTCAGAAAATCATAACCATCTGACAACAAAGCAGTGCGTTCCCGGCTAACGTAAGATTAGCTATTGCTAGAGCGCACCAAGTCAACTTCATGTAAAACCATTGTTTACAATCGCAAACCAGGCGCTTCTGTGAATAGCCAAGTTAGCAGGCTAAGGTAGTTAGCCAGATACCACAATATACGTTATTGACACATAACGTTGGTGGAAAGTTGACAGAGGATATTGTTAATGTATATGAATAGACAATGTCGATAGTGTTGTATGGAGATTAGCGTGTTTACACACAGAATACTAATGTAGGATTAATTCAGTTCAATACAATTGGCGTTAGCTACTCCGCAGTTCTGACAGCTAACTTAGGTAGCTAGCAGCGTTAGCTATTAGCTAGCTTAGCCTAGCCTAGCCATGTAGCACGTGTTCCTGATTTATAAAATAATTAACTGGCTGACTATAGCCAGCCAACTGGGAATAATGTGGTGAGGTGAGCAACCAGCTAGCTGAACTGTTCGCTAACATTAACATTTCCCAACGGTTCGACGAACCGTGTAGCTGTAACGTATAGCCCCGAAAAGGTCAATACGGCTATGTGTGTTTCTCCTCCAAAGAATAGTCGGACCCCGTCGTCCAACAACACAACAGACAGACCCCCCCCTCAAACCAACGGACAGCCAGCAATGGAAGCTAACTAACCTTAGCGGCGGGGCAAGAGAAACCATTCGGCGGTGTTATCGTACAGTAGCTAATGTCCCAATCCTCGTCAGTCGGTCCAGTTTCACTTAAAGGGCTTCTCGCTTCGATTGCGTGTCTCGCCCCTGAATTAATCCAAATGAAATAGTAGTTTTCGTTTTCATTTGTTCCGCTGGCGGTTTTCAGCGATGCAGTGCCTGTTCCAGCACAACACAGTGGTCTAGCACTACTCCCTAAGCCGCTGCTGCTGAGACCATAGCAGGGCTGAACCGCCTCTCTCTCTCAATAGGTCCGCATGCTCTCTCGCCCCTCCTCTTTACTCAAGGACTGCACTTTCCCCATGCCCACAACAAATTCAGTGATATAGGGGTGTGCTGTTAAAGACACATTATTTAGCATATCTGATATGCATTCTTGACCTGTATATCATCTCATAAACATGTTCATGTTTCTTTATAGATTTCTGTAAGTGTATGTATGCTATGTATATGATATGATAATGTAAAAATCTTACGCTGCACAATTTTTTTACAAATATATAAGCTATACGTTGCTTTCGTCATCACAATGTGCATATATGTCTTGCACAAATATTCCACAAAACAATTACAAATAAGATAAATAGCTGTAACAAATACAACAGTTGCATCTACTGTATCTATCTATCTACTGTTTAGGTTTGATCACTACATCCTTGCTGCTGAAACACATTGTTGGCACACATCTGCATATTATCAACAACTTACAACTATTGTCCCTCTCACACTACAGCTATGAGGACAAAACCCTCTGTATTCTCTCTCCCTCACTGCCTGCTCCAGTCTGAACTCAGAGGTTCCAAAAGGGGTCAGTTCAAGCACTGACCCTCCAGGAAGTCTACATCTGTGCTGCTTGATGCCCGTGGAGAAGTACAAGCTGTGAATACAGTGACTTAACATTGAAGGATAGTATTTGGGAGATCACAACATACCATGCTGTGTACATAGTTGATGACTCTGCTGAAGCCAGTGCCCTCTAAATGGTCTGAACCACTCTGTCTGCTTCACAGCCATATTGGCTCTAAAACCACCACCCATACTGCAGCAATTTCAGTCACAGAAAAGATTTTGTTTAAAAGTATTTAAGCCAGTCAGTGGTGCTCATTAAAAAAAAGAAACCTGCTGTTTGACAGGCTACGGTAATTTGTTTCACTTCATTTCATGTTGTATAATTTTGATTTTGTATTATGTCATTCCACTTGGACAAGGCGTTGCAACCTGACTTTGCCATATAACTATCTGGCACACTTCAGGCAGGCTATATCTTGACCTAAATTTCAGCAGCAGCCTTCCCTATGATGTCAGATGGGACTGTTTTTCTTCCCCGTGTTTTTCTTTCAGCTCTGTGGTTTGCGAGACCCCCTCTAACCATCAGTATAACCACCATCTCTTCATCCAGCCATCACAGAGCAGGAAAAAGAACTGTTTATTTCAGCTGGGTTTTCTGGACCCAGGCGCATGTCGGAATAATCTATCCCCTATCTCCGCAATGCCCAATTTGTCAGCTCACTGATAAAGCACAAATGTTTCTCACTTGCCAGTTTTGATGTCAACAGCTGTGTTTCATCTGCAGCCAGATCCCCTGTAGAGTTAAATGGAGCGTCAGACAAAGCCCAAATGGCCAGATAAACTGTCTTGAGATCCTAAAATCTCACAACCAGTAAATACTTCCTATCTGAACAAGGGACACTTTTCACGATTGCAATAATACATGTGCAGTCCACTTCAGGGGGAGACACCTGAGGCATCTCTTCTACAAGTTATTAAAAAACAACTGGAGTGGATTGTTTCAATAGAGCCCACATGAAAGGTACCACTGCGAGTGACTGCATCAGTTAGGCAGACTTTAGAGATTTCAAAGGCTGCCAGTTGATAGATGTATTGCAGACAGTCATTATGGTTCTGAAATAAAAGATGAACAACAGAAAATCCTTCAGAATAGAGAGGAGGCTGGGGGGAAAATCCTCATCAAAACAACCCTCTTAAAAGACGAGCTGCCATTCGAAGTCTACTAGATTAATGGAGCTCCCCTTTGTGGATGATCAGCTTTGATTACAAATTCAAATGCTCTTCTGCTGGTGCCACCTTCCAAAGCGGTGGCTGGCTAGAAACACATTATTAACCTCTGCCATTCTTAGTTTTCTATTGTCTTGTTCAGTTAGACTTAAACTAATTGGATTCAAGCACAATTAAATCAGAAACACAGAATCATAAACATGAAATATCTCTAATTGAAATCATATGTTCCATTATGTTCCATATAATATGATGTTTATAAGATGATGGATACTATGTGGCACGTGTTGCTATTTATAATCCTCGTATAATTACATGCCAGGTTCTTCCTTTGGCTATGATGTACATTTTTAGCTGAAACATAATTCATTCTGCCATCGCTGGCATTCATTATTGTCACGACTGGGCTCGAGTCAAACAGCTGGGAAAATAATCTTTCTCTGTAGATAGCAGAGGCAGAGGTAGAGACCGAAAGTTTTTATCTGCTTAATCATGACACTATTTTCCTCGTATCATTCACAAATCAGTCTAGATTTACAATGCAAAGTCAGGGCTGAAATTTATTCACAGCCACAAGACTTCACCTAACTGCCTCTTCCTCGCCTCAAACAAAGACAGCACTGAGAGCAAAAATGGCAGCATCTCACTGAAGAGTCTAACGACTGCCTGCATTGTTGGAATTCCGGCTTAACTTCCTGAGTCTGTCCACACCTGGCCGACCGCCAGCACACACTTTTCTCTCATTTTTTTCCTTTCCTTCCCTTTATCAAAATCATATGTAGACTAAATGTTACTGTTGAGACATAATATGAGTCTTTCCAACCTCAGTCACATGTAATACAGAGTTGGATTATGTTCTGTGTCTTTGTTACATCATATATCCGTGTATTTTAATGGCCTTTTTCCCACTGATATTGGTTTGAATTTATGAGCTGAGCAGAAATCCTTTGAAATATTTTTGACGTGTTTCTGATTTAACTTTCAGACCATTTAAATAAGCACAATAATGTACACAGCACTAGCAAGATTTGTTTAATAATTTGTAATTGACAATTTAATTTCAATTGCACCAAAATAATCAATTATTAACCTATCACACACTGCTGTATGTGCTTCAATAACAGATGTGAATACTTAATAAGAGGCATGTCATGATGTCATGTGTTCTCTGTTCTCATGTAGCAAATTGGGCCTTAATTTCTTTGGTGTCACTGGCTGCTGTGGGCATGACAGACATATTCACACTTGTCTCATGTCCAAGTGAACCCCTGTAATGAAACTGGCAGTGGCACAGCATCGCTGGAGCTTAGCTCAGTCAACCATCTGTTAGGTTGCATGGATTCATGCAGAGTAAACTAGAGTGGACCTTGTACAGACATGTTCCACCATGACTGTCATGACATCAATGTTCACCATGAAACGAGCAAAAAAAAATGTTCCTCTCTCTTTCTAATGGAAAAAGCATGCAAGGAGAGCATTATTCACTGCCTTTCATGTCTAATCCAGGTTTCAGCACTTTAAATAAATGGCACATGATACAACATACAGTATATTATGCATGTATAGCAACATTGGTAAGGCTTTTCAGAAATATTAAATAGCTAGTCAGCCTAGATATTTGCTCTCTGATCGTATGCCACAACATCTACAGACAGCATAGCAGTGATAACACTGATGCCTTTTACAGAAATTATGTTGTGGACTTTCTTTAGTATGTGATTCCGAGTTGTGTGATAAACCTCGGCAGTTTAGAAGCACATAGTGATGAAAGACCTAAAGAGAATCAAAGTGGTATTCTGCCAGCATGGATTGCTTGTTCCCCTTTTTCAAGCAGAATGGAGTAAGTCTGCCTACCAATAATGGACACCATCTCTGGCAGAAGAATTGACATTTGATAATGTGTTGAAGGTAAGAGTTCTGTCAGTCCTTTCCAGCAAGGACACATAAGGAATTCCTTTCTCTTCCTTCAAGGACAAAGCCAGTTTTGGCTGCAGTTTTCTTGCTAAGTGGCTGAGCCATAAGCCCAGAGGTGAATTGCTGCTGCTCAGCCAACTCAAATACGGCTCTGCAGGAAGTGCTGAGCTGGATGGACTTGCACTGCAGTGTCTAATGTTAAAAGCCCAGCCAGTGCTGAGTCCTTCACCACTTTAGAGCACAATACTATCTATCCAACCCTTTGTTTATCACATGGCTCCTCACATCTTCACTTCCACATAAAGTAGACGCAAGCAGGGAAGAGTTCCTGGGAAAATGTGTGGGAGGGAGAATACTAGGTTTTCCAGGAAAAAGGGAGGCAAGAAGGACAGGGGTCTATATAGGTTGCCATAGCACTATATAAGGGAGGAAGAAGAAGAATAGCAGCATTTTCAGTGGAAGGACGGAAAGGGGAGGGGTTCAGAAGAGTGCAGAACCCCCATAAATAAAGCTAATGAAATGGCAGTTGAGTCTGGAGAGAGGTGGAATGGCTGGTTGGATCTTACCCACTGTCTGATTTATCCTCAGTGTCCCTGTGAGCACAGCGGGGAGATCCATTACCTTACCTCATCAATAACATCCCATGGACAGGGAAAAAGGCCTGCTTTCCACACCGACACCCACCCGAGGGACCAGCTCAGAAGGCTCACTCAGTGGGGGTGAGGAAGCTGGCTTAAAGTAGTCACACATAGAGAGCAAAAAAAAGTGGGGGATGGGTTGCTTTAGGGGAGCAGTGCAGGGGGTAGCTCAATGTACATCACAGAACATACTCAGCACATCCCAGCAACTCGCGATCACATGCATGTGAATCTTACAAGCCATGGAAATTGATGCAATCGCCATTTCCCACATGGACACAGTGTCTTTATTCTTATTCTGTGGATGGTGAATGGGGAAAAGATAAATGTACATTCTCTGAGTCAGATGACGCAGGGAGCTATCATCGGCAAGAGAATGTCAACACACAGACTCATAAATGGTTGATAGAAAGGTTCCCCTAATTCATAAGCAATGCTGTCGATAAACTAGTACAGTACAGGTATACGCATGCCTAAGATTATGATGTTCTATAAACAGAGCACTGATTTTAAATGATCCCATAGGGCAGACTGAAAATATGAAGGTGCAGGAAATAGTTCTTTACTGGAACAGAGCGTAGTGGAATTTTAAAAAGGCATGTGATGAAGATAATAAGGCCTTGGAAGTATTTTACACCAGAAATGAGGTGAAATGTCAACAGAGCTTATGGTCTAGAGGGAGTTGATAACACTACAGAGATAAGAATAGAGTGCAATAGCAGATACTGTGTTCGAAGTAATCTCTGTCTCACACTTCCTCTCTCTATGTGTGTGTGTGTTTGAGGATGGTCTTTCATGTGCTTTTTGCAGTGAGATCACAAGGTAGTGGCAGTGTCTGTGTCAAGGCTGAGTAAGACACCCTGAGGGAAGGGCTTTTCAGCAGCACGTCTGAAAGGAGGAAGCTCGACACTCAAACATGCCACAGAAAGACACAGAATAAAATCCTTGTCAATCACTCCCCATCTCTGAATTTTCCCCCCAACTGCTCCGGGGTGAGCTAAATAAATGTGAGACTTTAATCACACAATGCAGCCCATGGAGAAATGCTGGTGTTTGGACTGAGAAAGCACAGTAATTTGAGCTTTATAGAGAGTGAAATGACGTTGACTGAATCTCTCTCCTCAAAGCTAAGCCTCTACACTGTGTTATATCACAGACATCTATCTTCTCGATGTTGTAAGGCAACACAGTGAGACTTAGTGGGGGCATTCAGAGTTTAGTTCCCTACTCAGTACTCAGCCGTGCCTGTCAGCAAACAGACAACCTGGTTACATCTCACTGTCAAAAAAGCAGAAGGAGTCTCTAGGCAGGCAGCTGGAGCTCTGTGAATTGCAGCAGCCCAAGACTCAGACCCAAACAGGACAATGGAAGACTGAACTATTTTTAAGCTGTTCCGCTGCTATACAGATTTAGTTCCACTCCCAGCTGTAGGTGCTTCTACAGTGTTGTTGCTCCCTGCAGATTAGTCGTCTATAATTTGTTTTGGCCACATAGCACACAAGAGACAAAAAACTCAAAGTATGATACATACGCTTCTAAAGGCTCAAGTGACACTCAGATGTTACTGGGCTATCATACTGAATGGAAAAAAAACATCAAATATTCTATTGTTTTCAAACTGGTTTAAAAAACAGGGATCTTTAAGGTTTATCATTTCTCTGAGGCAATGAAACAGAATTCCATTATTGGAAATAGTCTTAAAATAAAGATATATAAATTTAGCTTGGTAATAAAGCCTACAATAACTGAGTTTTGGGCCACTTGGGGGCAGTGGAAACAAGCTGTAGATAGATAGATACTTTATTGATCCCGAGGGAAATTTAGGCAAACACAACACTGATATATTGTCACCTCTTACTCTAAGTTGATAACTTGTTAGCATACAGTTGCCTAATGTTACACATTCAACAGATATGGAGCAACATTAGCATTCATTTGGAGTTGTGTTTCTGGCCACCAGGTGAATGTAAGTGCAATAGCCACTCTCCTTTTAGCTCTGTTTTTGGTCTCATCCAGCTCTTGGGGTAAATATCTGCCTCTTAAGCTGCTAAATGCTACTACATTCACTAGAAAGTTGCTAACGTTGTCTGTCTGCTGTTTGGTGCTGCTTGGCAGGTAGTGCACAGTGGGTTTTCTGAGGGTTTTTTCGTGGAAATAACTGCCTGTTGTGCCTGGAAAATGTGCTACGAGAGCAGTGGGAGTAAATTTAAACAGTAAATTGTTGGCCAGAAAATCAAAGCAATGCGCTGACAGGCCATTATAGCTCCAGAGAGCTGAGGGGAACTGCACAGTCGTGTCAAAATTCACTACAGTCTACCCCTTTCACATTATAGTTAAGTAATTTTATTAATTGATATTATAACAAGACAAGAGTCTACAACCATGCTAGTGCAGGTATTTAGTCATAAAATAAAGTGAGTAAAAGGAAATGTTGACCTGATGGTGGCGCTAGATGGGTGAAGAGACCACCAAAGTACAATTTGTCCTTATAGTGGGAGTTGAATCTCTGTGCCATTCACCATTGTTCATGGCATGCCATCCAATAGTTGTTGAGACATTTATTTCACAAAAAACAAAAATGTCAACCTCATGGTGGAGCTAGATGAAAAGTCAGAGGATCACCAAAGTGAAAAGGATCACCAAAGTCTGTAGGATTCATCCTCTGGGGACCACCAATATCTGAACATAATTAGAAGGCAATCCATCCATCCTAACCAAAGGGGTAAACAGATATTGCCATGCATTAATCTCTGTTAGATTATTGTTGGTTAAATTATTGCAATCCTGAAATGTTTAAATCCTGGTTCAACCACGTGAAGCACTTACACTGCATAAATAACGTTTTTTGTTTTTTTTATTAGTAGTAGTAGTAGTAGTAGTATCCATACAGCCCCGCCAAATATTAATTGCTGTTTAATGATAGACGACATGTATTGTGTATCAGCATGTTTCACGTTTCACATTACATACTGATACATTGAATAAAAAGACATCATATACATTACAATAGGATAGAATTGGACAGAAAAGATTACACATGTCACTCTAAATATGTAAATTAAAAGCTTTATTGGAAATAACTTTCGGTATCCCTTTCCAAAATCATCAGGAAAAAACACAAAGGAGCATGTTGCTGCACACGTCCTTGAGGCAAAGGGAGATATCCTATTCAGCAGCTTCTGTCTGGCTCTGCTGACACCAAGGTCAAAATGTACACAGCCCTGCTCTGGAAGGAGGGAAAATAGTCCATCAAACGAGCAGTGAACCAAGCGCCTGCATCCTGGAAAGCGTTGATGCAGGAATACAGGGTCCTCTGAGAATAGAGGCCGCTCTGTAAGCATCTACAATGCTCCCTGAGCGTTCACAGTGTATGTTCCTTTTTCCACATGACCTCTAGCACAGAGGCAACAACACTTGAGGTGTGTTTTCAGAAACGCCTTTTGTCATGCTCTTGTGAATGCTCAGAAAAATGTCTATTAATAAATGATTTAATCGACTACATGTGCCACAGATTCATGTGAAATAAACCACCACAGCTGTCAGATGGCGTTCATGTGAGTATAATCAAAACGTCATTTTGACAGTATGTAAATTCCTGTAAAACAGTGTGTTAGAAATGATAACACACATCAGAGGCTGGAGTGCATTGTGTTTGACTGCGAGAGAAAAAAATAAAGGCAGTGGAAAGAGCTGAGTGGTCATCGTAAGAGTAACAGAAGAAGAATTTAGCCTCCGACTGCCAAAGCTGGTGAGTCACATCCGATCTGAGAGATTCTTGTCAGATGTGGGAGAGTGGGAGGTGTGTGTGGGCTGCAGAAATATGATATAGAAGCGCCGATCCAGCCTGCGAGCGCTTTCTCGTGAACAGCCAGAAATGAATCCATCCACCTTGGAACGTCCTCAAGGCTTTTCACACTAAGAATGTGACGTGTTAGTAACAGAGTTGTATAGGGTCTTTGTGTGTTTATGTCCGTAAGAGACAGAGAGGAGACTGTGAAGGAGGCCAACAATACACTGTATGTGCTGCCAGGCCTGTGTAAGATGCACATACCCTGTTTTGTATGAAATAACTCAATGATAATGATATCCTCTGTTTATACACCTGCCTCTGTGCTGGTGTGTAACTTGACAACAGTGGCTATAAGTGGTGCCTCGGAGCAGCTTTGTACTCAATGACCTTTGCAATCATTTTAAACAGCTAAAAGTATTAACATCACCATTGCATGTGTAATATTTTAATGATCATGTTCATCTATATCTCCCTCCTGCAGTTTCATCTCTTCCTTGTCATTATTTTACTAAAAACTGACACCCATCCCTTTTAGTCCTCTCTGTCCCATCCATTCACTGTCTGTGTCTGCTCAGAGGAACAGTCCTCATTTTGATCCTGGTAATGATTGGTGCCCAGCCAGGTGGCAATAATGTGCCCATTCTACTGTGTTTCCTTCCAGGGGTCAGGGGTGGTGGGTGATTAACACACAGGATGTGACCTTTAATCCACTAGCAGCTCCTCGCAGCATTAATCTCCCCCAGCCAGCATTCAGCTCTGATAATGGCATGTTAATTAATGACGCTCTTTTGAGGTGGCGTCAGCCGGCACTGGAAGCTCCAAGAGCTGGTTAACACTTTGCACATGTTCTCAAGCATTCAAGTCACCTCCAGAATATCAAATACAGACATGTACACTCAAAACTCAGTCAGTGGGCACATGATTAAACGCTCCATTGTTAAATCATTGGCTACGTTTTCTGTTAGTGAGTCTCATCAGGTGTAAAAATATTCTTCGTGTCAGTGCTGAAGAACGGCAAGTTATCTTATGCATACCAACACAGCCTAGAATGCATGTTTAAGCAGGTAAAATGTCAACTCATTCTCTCTTCCTGTTTCCTCATATCTCTCTGATAAAGCCACTGACTCAAATGCATTCACAAACGCACATGCATGATCCACCCAAAGGACACAGGCATGGTCTCGGCTTATACATAGTTAATCAAATATTTACATTTGCTGGTTCACTATTCCCTGTTGATATTCGAAGAAGAGACAACTGGCGAGGTGAGCCGTAGTTTTGTGTACATTGGATGAATCAGGGTGATATGGAAGAGAGGCAAAGGCCAGGCTTGTCACTGTCTGGAAACTGTGACAGGATTTATGGATCTCTGTGCCTCGGAGGGGAGGCTGTAGAAAGGTCTCTGTGTGTGTGTGTGTGTGTGTGTGTGTGTGTGTGTCTGTGATGGGGATGTGTGGGGTGGTGGGAGCAGACTCCTATCCTGCCCATCCTCCACTCTACTCTTTCTGTACGCTTCAGTGACTTTATTGCAATGACTGTTTATCAGCAACAGCTGTACAGAAAATAAATATGAAGTTACACAAATTATATAGAATATTCCAAGCTGAGTTTACCCACTCAAACCATATTGCACTGAGCAATATTTTGTTTTACTATATATAAACATGTACTATATGATGTTAAATAATCACTAATATCTGGAATAAATTGGATAAAAAACCCCAAACCCATGACATTACAGCTGTACTTTGGCACAGTTGTGCTAATGCTTAAATGCTTACTTTAAGGTCAGCATGCTAACGTGCTATAATGACAATGTTAATATGTAAATATTTAGCAGGTATAATGTTTACCATGTTCACCATCTTAGGTTAGTGTAATAACATGCAAATTAGCACTAACCACAAAATATGTATATATAGTTATGTACCAAAGTATTGGACATGTTAAAAATGTGACCTGATGAAGGAGCTAGATGAAAAGTTCAGGGATCACCAAAGTTATTGTAATTCATCCTGAGGGGGACATAATGTCTATACCAAATGTCAATCCATCCAATAGTTGTGGACACATTTCACAAAAAACAGAAATGTCAACGTCATAGTGGCACAACAGGAAAAGTCAGGGGATCACCAAAGACCATGAATGTCTGGACAAAATTTCACGGCAATCCATCAAAAAGTTGCTGACTTGCTGCAGAAGCAAAATCTTTAAAAGCACTTTGTATACAATATGACCTATATGCCAATACACAATACAATATAAAACAAATCCTACTGATATTTCAGTCTGGAACAAGTCGGTGGTGGACCGGCAGACTGACTGCCATTTCCATCCCCAGAAAAACTAGAAAAGAGTACATTTTAGGAGGAAAGTTTGCTCACTAGCTGAAAATGTGCAGTTGAAACTTACACTGTTGACGTGTAAGCACTGAAATCAGTTGAATTGTCAGTGCTTAAACATAATGTTTTAAATAGGTTGTGTAAAGTTATTTTATATGTCTGTACTGTGATATTTATTTGAGTCAGTAAATTGCCTCTTGAGATTACTAATGTGAAGGAAGCAGAGGACATGACATCACCGCTGCCGGACACACAACAACACCACAGCAGCAGAAACCAGGTCAGACACAGACTGGCTGTCTTTACAAAGAGCCTTTTTAAAAAACAGAATTACAGCCTAATCAGAATAAATTAGATAATTTTGAAAGAAATTTAATTTAGGGACAGCATAAACATTTCACAGATGAAAGTTTGTCATATGAACTTTACTGATGTCACAACACAGGATTTGTACCCATCCAGGTTCAATGTTGACTACTGCAGCTAAGACAAAATATGATTTCTTCCCCCCTCAGAGCCTCCTCACTTCACCTCCCCCACAGTGGCTCCACTTCTCCCTCCAGTCTTTCCACTCAGTGGTTTTGGAGGAGCCGTTCTATTGGCTGGCGGCTCTGTCGGACTGGGCCTCCCTCTGTAACTTCCTGGCTGGGGAGCTGCTCTCCTCTGAGCCCAGGCCTGGACCCCAGCTGGTGTCTGAGTCTGCGGCTGAGGCCAGCAGCCTCTACCAGCAGTGGAGCAGAGACAGTCTGATGGAGGCTGCTTGGGCACACAGGTACATGTTAACTATTACATGTATACTTTTTATTATAAAAGATTTTTGGCAGAAAGTGGAAACTATGTTGTATTTCACTTATGGTCATGATCTTACCCCTTTGGGCTCCGGGTTATGCTTATTGGGTATGTTTTCTTTCTGTAAACGCCCTTCCTAAAAATTAACCCCAACACATTTTTTTTTTTTCATTTTTGAAAGAGTGGGTCCTTGATTTTAGAGAGAGGAAGACAACAAACAGACGTTTCGGATAACGAGTTGGTTAGGGAAGTTAGTAAGGGAAAAACTATATAGTGTATGTGGTGTTGCTTTTTAAAAAATTGTAACCCCATAAAATTACGTAGAAGGAAATGCTCCTTGGCATTGGAAGTAACACTAGGTTACTTCTTCTAGGTACTAATCTAGTTAGCCAGACATGCATGATTGCAGCCTACATTAGAGAAGACAAACACACAGTTTAATCCATTTGTTAAGCTTTTGCTCTTGCATTTTGGTTCTGGGAAGGCTAAAGAAAAGACACCACCCTCCAAACTCTTCGCATGCGGAGTATAGCTCTTACAACAGCCCCATGCGCACCGCATCAAGATGTGTAACTTCCAAAAAGCAGTTTTGAACTGTGTGATGAAGTGCAAGAAGATGAGAGAAACGGGGCTGAGGCAGACATGTCTCTGCTGTCCTGAGGGTATTTATCCTTGTACGGATACAGAAAGGTGATAGAAGAATACCAGGATGAAATGGATGTGTTTAAAGCCGTCAACATCTTTACAGAGCACACGATAAACCAGTAGAGTCTCTACAAGGCTGTGTAAGAACATATCTGTCCATCTATTGATGTATCTGCCTATTTGTCAATGTGGGTCTTTAAACTGTGTGTGTTTTACTGCAGGGCCTGTGATGTTGTGGATGATGATGACAAAGAGGTGAAGGGTGAGGCTGCCGGAGAAGGTTGGTCATACTAGTCTATGTGGCTAGCAGAGAGTCACCACACTGCAAAAATATGTGTCTATGTGTCCCTGGGGCAAAAACAAACTGTGGCCTCTATTTGTGGACTGTGGCCAGATGATTAGGAATACATTCTGTTTAGTGTCCTCTTATATTTTTTGCAGAGCATCAAATCTGACCCTCTGTCCATCAGCAATGAAAACCTTACTGCCCCTCCTTACCACATACTTTCATGAAGCATTTCTCCGCTGAGTCAGCCACAAAAACAAACTAGACCGTATGAAACCCTCCATCTGTCGCTATGACGGATTAGTTATGAATTTGCCTAAATTTCTCATAGAGTGGTGAATGTAGTTTTACATGATATCTAAATAAACTTGAGTCTATGCATGCACGCTGCAACTTACTTTGAACTTACTTCATCAAGTAAAGGATCCATTCTGTCTGATGTGGAAACCCCATTTAAATAACTGTTTAATGGGGAAGGGCTCACTTGTAGTGCAAATATCACAGAGAATTCTCACCAACTCTGCAGCTCTATAAAGCCTTTTAGCCTCCTTTAGCTCATTGTTTTGGCTACACGGCACATTGTGTGATTCAGTCTCACAGTCCTCACCAGCATTGTTTTGAGCAATAGTAGACAGCTGTCTTTAGCAAAAATCCTCTGTATACCAACTACCCAGTGACAAACAGCAGACAGGCAAAATTGGTGACTAGTTGGTGAATAGAGTGGAATATCTAGCAGCCACAGAGACAGATATTCTTCTCAGATAAAATGAGAGTAAATATTGGACTTCCATTCATCAGGTGGACACAAAAATTACTAAAATTGGATATTGCTGGATGTGTAAATAAGCAATTGTTAGATTATACGTTCGCCATAATACCTTTATAAGCCAGGAATATGGTGTCAGCTTGTTTTGATGTCTTTTTGCCCCCTTGTGGCCAAAAGTCCATTAATGCCCGCATAGGTGGTAAATGTTCTATTACATGTGAATATTTCATTTTATATGTATGTACTGATATGTTTAGTGCTGCAATTAATCCAGTTTTGAATAATCAATTCCTTGTTTTGTCTGTAAGATGTCTGAAATTCATGAAAAATGCCCTACAAAATGTCCCAGAAGCCCAAGGTAACATCTTCAAATAGCTGGTTTTGTCCAAACCAAAGATATTCACTTTCGAAAGTCTGATGAAGGTCTTTAATGATTATAAAAATTGTTGGTGATTCTAATTGATTAATCCACTAACCATTAAGGCACTAAAACGACTATATGTTTGTGGGTGTCAACCTGCATGTCTCTGGACTGTCAGAGGAAACCTAGCACCTGGACGAAAACCCACACACACACACACAACATGCGAACTCCACTTAAAAAGACCCTAATAATAATAAAGGTTCAAATAAGAGTTTAAGAGTGTGTAAACTAACCCCACTGTTCTTCTCCCTTCCTCCTGCTTCTTTACTTTCAGCCCCTTCCAACATACAAGGAAAAAGGCGACTGATGCCCCTGGCCCAGATACTGGACCCCATCGCCCCATGACATAGTTGTACTTGTGTGTGTGTGTCTGTGTGTGTGATTTATGTGTCTTTTCCAGACTCAGTGGGAGCTAGGAGTACGGATCCCCCACCCTACCCCACTTGCCCAACAAAGCTCTCTAAAAATGTGTGTGAGAGGTTTGGGGGAGGTTCCCCTGAGAGGCAAATAGAATTAAGGAGCCAACTCCAGTCACTGAGACTATGCTATAGCTCCTCAGCTGACAGCAGGAGCACACACCCAAGCCAGAGAGTATTCCCTCTCACAGAAACCTGCATGTTTTTTACACTACTGTATAAACTGAGAGAAGACTCAATCTGGATCATCATTTTGACCACTATTCTAGACTAAACATCCTAAGAATGCATCATTTGAAATAAGATACACTTGCTAAGTATCATGCCTCTAATAGCACATTCTGACATAAGCAATGAATAAAGCACCCACACATATACACACACGCGCAGTGACAACATCAGTACTTCCTCTGGCATTAATCTCACACATTTATTCTGGTCAGTCTGCTTGCAGGCAGGAATCCACCAGGACATCTCATGTTGCATATCAACACTTCCATTTGTGCAGCGTGAGGCTTAAGTAGGTTAGAGGCAGGCATGCACACTCCACTTTCATCTCCATGCCCTCCAGGCAGTAAACGATTCTGTCAGAGAGGCTGCTGCTCGTTATCGACGTGCTCGCAGGCTGGAAGTTGTGGGCACCGCAGCAGCTCCCGCACATAGCAATTCAGCCTCTGCCTCTGTCACAGCCACGGGTGATCGAGTACATTATGGATCAGCTATACTACCATGCACAGAAACCCCAAAGGGCCTCTGCAGTGAGGTGAATGTATATTGATTCGAATATAGCACACAGGAATTTACAGTAGTAGTTACACGAGTATGAGCTGCAGACGTGAGGATATAATGGTCATGATTGCTTGTAATTAATGCTTAATGTAGCACAGCAATTAAACAAGACTGTATGCTATGCTAGTCTCTAGCCTAGTTGCTCTGTGAGGCTGCACTTAGTCACAGCAGTGCTTGCAAAATGGTAACATCAGCATGCTAACATGCTCACAATGACTATGCTAACATGCTGACGTTTAGCAGGTATAATGTTAACCATGTACAGCATCTTAGGTTAGTGTGTTAGCATGTTAACGTTTGATAATTAACATTAAACTCAAAATACAATTGAGGCTTATGGGAATGTCATTTTTGCAGGTATTTGGTCATAAACCATAGTATTGGACTAATTAAAAATTTGGACCACCTAAGTTTATGGGTGCATGAATGTGTGTACCAAATGTCATGCTAATCCATTCAATAGCTGTCAAGACATTTAAAAAACTAAACAAAAACTTCAACCTCATGGTAGCACTAGAGGAAAAGTCAGGGGATCGGCAAAATCGCCAGGGTACGTCCTCTGGGAACCATGAATGTCTGCACAATATTTCGTGCCAGTTCTTCATGTAGATGTTGTGATATTTCACTGCTGCTGGCACATGAGAAAAAGTCTCGGGATTCATTAGGATTGATCATGGCAATCTATTTAACAGCTGTCGAGACATTTCAGTCTGGAGCAAAGTGGTGGACAGACATTGCCAGGGCTCTAGGGATGGCTAAAAAAGAGAAAATAGCTGGTTCTTAATCTCTGCTGCAGCTAAAGCCACACCACAGCTAGCCTGGAGCATTGTGACTGTATGTGCATGCCTTTTAGGTATGTTGGAACAGGAATGTTATTATACAGTTTGTCTGCATGTCTAAATCCTCAGCTCGGTAGCTGTCCAGGGTGGTGAAGTGGGATTTGTGGATGCGGTTAGACCAGAATAACAACACTCAGATTAATGACCCCTGTACCCCTGCATTGCTCAGACTCAATGTTGTATTTCATGAGTATTTGTTGCTGGAATGTGTTTATTTGGAGCATGTGTGTACTGTATGTTGGGGTAGGTGTACTGTATAAGTGAGGCCCCTCAAGCATCCTGTGACATTTACACAGAGGAGTGCACACTGCAAAGGGGGTTTGGGTGGTTTATGGAGCAAAGTTCAGCTGACTTGTATGATCTTGGTGTTCTATTTTGTTTTTATGTAAAGCACTCTGAACTGCTTTTGTATGACATGCTGCTATACAGATAAATTTGAACTGAATTGAATGTGTTGTACCTGAGATGTCTGACAGGAGGCCCCCCAGGCATACATGTGACAGTGAATTCCATTATCTACCACCAACCTCCTCATCTAACACACATGTTTCCTATCACGGTCGGGACATTCCAGGCGTTGCCCAGCATTCCACAAAAAAGATCTATCATGTACCAAGCATGTTCAGATAGAACAAAGACAAACCACACTGAGGAAACCTATTTGGCTTTCTATGTTTGTGTGCAGGACATGGTATGATAAAGGTAATGCCATTAAGCAGACTTGTTATCAACTCTGCACTGAACATTTGAACCTTGTTCAAACTGTCACACTGGAGGTGGAAATCCCTGGAACTGCTGTGTCTGTTTTCTAACAAGATGCACATAATACGACATCCATCCATTATCTATACCGCTTATCCTCAGAGGGTTGTGGGGGGGCTGGAGCCTATCTGGAGACCGGGTAGCCCACTAGAAACAGACAAACAAACATTCACACTCACACCTACCAGCAATTTAGAATCGTCAATTGACCTAACCTGCATGTCTTTGGATGGTGGGAGGAAGCCGGAGTACCCGGAGAGAACCCACGCAGACACTGCACACGGAAAGGCCTCAGCCAACTGGGGGGTTGAGCCGAGAACCCTCTTGCTGTGAGGCGACGGTGCTAACCACTGCCCCACCGTGCCGCCCCATAATTCGACAATAATTTGTAATTTCACTTGTTCAACTGAATATGTATTTATAAAATAAATGGATATCAAGAACCTGGTAGAACATAGAGAGGTGTAAAGATGATTTGTCTCTGTAGGCCCCTAACCTGTCTGAAGGCTTAACCCCTGTTCCACCATGGTTTGTTGGTTGTACTCAGACTATACAGTGAGTGTGGTTTTTAGCAATATCGATTGGTCAGGTGGTTCACCACTTTGGTCTAGACTGAAATATCTCAACAATTTTGATTACCATGAAATTATGTACAGACATTCATTGTCCCCGGAGCATGAATCCTACTGACTTTGGTGATTCCTTGACTTGTCATTTAGCAGGTTTTCACTTATCCTGTAAAATACACAAATAACATACAGTTGAAGGATTGGTACAAACGTTTGTACAGACATTCATAATTCCTTGACAAAGCTAGAGGCAATGCATGGTATGTAAACAATGACTCATCTTTAACAACCCTAAACATATACATTTCCTGTAGTCAAATGGGCTAAAGTGATGCTACAGCATTTTCTCTGTTCCCTCTGGACATTACGCCAGGAGCAGAAGGCTTTTTACACAATGTGCATCATGAGAGGAAGAGAGGAGGAGGAGGAGGAGGAGGAGGAGGTGGGGAGAGTCTGCAGAGCCATCCGTGGGGGCAGATCAGGACAAGATCAATGGGAGTGACAGGGAGTGCAGGAGGCAGCAGGAGATTCAAAGTAGGCCAATAAATAACATCCTAGTGAGACAGCAACTGCCTCCTCCTCAGCCGCCACTGCCCCATTCCACCCCCGACCCCTCTGGCCCCGCCGACTGGGCCCCCTTGATTACTGGCCTCCGAGGGGGGGATGGAGGCCCCGGCTGCACAATACACCTCTCATACACGGCCCTCACTCACCTCTTGCCTCCATTTGTTGGACATTCATCTTTCAGCATGTGTGTGAGTTTGTTTAGGGGGTGGGGGCTTAGTGGAAGGATGGAAGGGGGCGGGTGTATGTGTGTGTGTGTGGCGGAGTGGGGGTCTTCCGTGTTTTTTACATCTTCTCCCCTCTAACACACACCCATCCCCCTAAACACCATTCTATATTCTATCTTGGCCCCCTATCCCAGAGCACTAGGCTCTGTGCTGTGGTTTCACTGAGTGAGTTGGGTGGTTTAAACATTAGCCACTTTTTTTTGCTCTATAGCAGCCAAGAAGAAAAAAAGAGCTTGTCTTCTCTTCAGTCTGGCTGCCATGCAGCAGCAACAGCCTTTAAGCCAGTATTAAGCCAGTTTTAGTTAATACTACATGAGTTTGGTGATCCCCTGACTTTCTTTTCCTCCAGCACCAAAAGCAGGTTATATTGGTAAATATAAGGTTATATTTAGTGAAATGTTTCAAAAACCATTGGATAGATTACCATCAAATTTGGTACAGACATTAATGTTCCCCTCAGGCCTCAGGATAATCTCAGATCCACTTCACTTTTCCTTAAGCACCACCAATAAAACCATCAATAAAATGTAATTTGTCCAATACTTTGGTTTATGACCAAATACCTATATATCAAACTCAGCTGTACTTTTATTTAGTGCTAATAAGCAAATGTTAGCATGCTAACATGCTAAACTGTTATACCTGCTAAACATGAGCATTTATTTCTCATTGTGAGCATGTTAGCATGCTGATGTTAGCTGAACAGCTTCACAGAGCAACTAGCATGGCTGTAGACTCTTAGTCTTGTTTAAAGAAATTCTGTGCTACAAACACGGGGCACGAAGCTGGAAAAGTCGAATGAAAGATGCTATTGAGCTGCATTATGGGAAATGTAGGATCCAGTGTTTTTGACTAGGGACTGAAATTGGAGGATATGTTGTTCTCTGCTGCTTCAATTTTGACCATCCTTGTTTTAATCTTTCAAACAGAGAGATCTCACAAGTCCCCCAACTTTATGGAAGTGCAATACTGAATTGCTGGAGTGCTCCTTCAATATGTATGTTGTGTAAAAAAAAATTTGACTAATGACTAATTTTTCTCAGTATTAGTGGCTGTTTGCCAAATTCAGGTCACTGTTCATAAAAATCTAAAACTACACCACTATATATACAAGAAGTGACAGCCTAAGACTGTAACACATCATGAGCGCTCAAGTGGAGATTATGATTTATGCTCCAACCGAGGATAGTGGATAGATTTAATTAGAGTGGGTGACAAAATTTGGCGTGCACCTGGAAAGGAGAAACTATAACTGAGGAGTGCGATTTAGTTTGGGAGAATTGGCTTTCCTCCCTTGCCTCAGTAAAGAGTATCTAAATATTTCACAAAGCACATACAAGACACATGAACAGGCAGATGCCAGGCAGTCAGATTGAGGAGTGAGGGGCTTGTGTGCTGAGGCCGGTGCTGGCAGGCAGAACAGGGCCACACCTCAGCCAAGGTTATCCCCAAGACTCAGAGAGAAGACAGAGATCCCCTTTGTGGTTCACAGCCACTCACTTACATGTCATACCACAAGGTGTTTGTGTGGAAGATGAGAGCAGCCGAGCGCAGGGAGCTGACAGAAACGGGCAGGGAGGAAGAGAGAAGGAAGAGGCGAGCAGGGAAGAAAGAGAAGACGAGGAAGACAGGGAGAGAGAGAGAGATTTGGAGAAAATGAGTGGGAGGTGGGAGCAAAGAGTGGCAGACTTATACTGTAGAACTCGGTGGTACGTTTTCAAAGTGCCGAATGACACTTCCTATCACGATGTCGAGGGAAGTGGTGCGTGTCAGCTCCGGTGCTCTCTCACCCCATCTTGCATCCCCATCTTGCATGCAGAGCAATTATCACTGGCACATACCCCCCCCGCAATTCAGTGAAATCAGCCATCAGACCTGTGACTCATCATTTGTCCTGTATTGGCCTGAGGAGTCTGACCGCTTGTAGGAGGCTTAAGGAGCATAGGGAGATGACTACACAGAGCAAAGTCTCATTACAGGGGCGAGGACATCATACATCTCACCTTTAATCCTTATTAGTATGGATCAGAAAGGCAGCGCCTCAATATCATTTAAAAGCTGCTGTAGCCATTTTTATGCCTGAGGGTTAAACACCTTGCTTATGGGCACAGCAAAGTATGAAATTTACTTTTGGCTCCTAATGCTAAATAACAGTTTTATTCAGTGTGATTTACTCTTTCAAAGAGAAACTGAACTGAGGCATGACTGAAACGCTGTACTGGCAGTGTGTGCTACATAAACCATTGTTCCACCAGCCCTGTGATTTGCACTAAAGGGGTCGCAGTGGGTTGCCATGGCAACCTTTCAGTGTAGATGGCCTGTTTCTTTTCCAATAGCGGTGATCATCAGCATCATTGGAGGAGCATCATTAGCAGGGAGCCCCCGGGGCAGTGTGATCAGTGCCTGGCCAGGACATTAGAGAGTGTGGAGAGAATGATAGACAGAGGATTTGGCCTTTATCATCTGCACGGTGCAGCAGGGCTGAGCCCCGACAAGACGAACCTCCATGGGCTCCTTTGTACCTGGATGCTTTTTTCCCCCCATGGTGTGCTGAGCTTGCCTCTGCATTTGTTGCCTTCAGCCTCGCTTGTCTCTAAGGCAACAACAAAGCCCTCATCGCGTTGATCTCTTCACTGTTGTCGTGTCAGCACACGTAATGATTCAATCATCCCTGTTTCCAGAGGCTGTCATTCACATGGCTCCTCTGTTTTCCGACATGCTTAGGGGGCTCTTGTTCAAGGATCTGTGCAAATGGAGGAAGACACACAACAGTGAAACAGCAGGCTCACACACTGACACTGTTCAGAGGCTTTAAAGACCCTCCTGAGGTAAACACTCACATGGTGGGAAGGTGTCTGAGCAGAAAGATGAAACACACTCTGACAGCCTCAGCAGCTCTTACCACGCACTGCCTACCCTACACCCCTCCTAATGCATGACCGATTCAATGGAAATAAAGATATCAAAATACAAGTATGCCATGGGGGCTTTCTACACACTTTAAACATCTTACTCTCAGTTCCTGGATCACAGAGCTTGTGTTGTTCCTCTCTTTTAAGTACAAACACTGTGCATTTGTATGTTTACACTTAAAAGAAAAAACTTGTAAAAGGTGCACTTACACTCCCCTATCTGCTGTAAACTGACATTTGAATAAAACGTGGATGGAAGAAGTGGAGAATGGTTAAGCAGTGTTTACATTTCCTTTTTCTCTGCAGCTCTCTACATCAAAGCACACATTCACCAAGAGGAGGTGTGAAGCTAGTGATGAGATGATGAGCATGAAGTGGTGTGATTTACCTACTCTCCTTAACCGCACCGTGACAGCTCCTATGCTCTGAAGTCTGCCAGCTGTTCCTCCCTCCAGCTTTAATAAATGTACAGAACCATTATAGCTCTTCTTGTTTCTGACCTTCATGCCACACAGTAAAAAAGAACTCCATCCATAAATCCTGTTTACAATGGGCAGTTTTCCTAAGTATCAATAAGAGAGGTTGAGCACAGGGATGGAGTGATGTCCAGGCCAAAGGAACCAGCTTCGCCCATCTGTTCATCTCTCGGCCCTCTCTTCCACCTCACCTCCCTTGTCTCACTCGTTTAGTGGTGAATGTGGACCGGCCACCGAGTGCCAGTGGAGAGAAGAGACGCAGGGTATGCACTGAGGAGCAGATGGGAAATTTCAATGAGCTGGAAAATTCAGAGACGCAATGGCCTTCTTCAGAGATTGTGCAGGGTGAGACAGATACAACAGTACCCTCCTGTGGACAAATACAAATCTGCATCCCCTTCTTTTAGCAAGGAAAATGGTTTTTAATTGAGTGCATTTTTAGAGATGTTCTCATTTCCCTGATTTATAAAATGAGTTCGCAAAGGGCAAGGAATAAAAGACAAATGTTGATAATGTGTTGGGTGGCCGGGTTAATCCTCAGATCCTTTGCCCTTGTGTCTGATATACTTAGTTGACATACAGTATGTGCCAGAGTCAGCAGCCAGCCAGGCTAAGTAGAGAGCACTGAGCGGGGATTTCTAGTCTGCGATGCCATCCCTCAGACTGTCCAAAGGCAAGATGCTTAAAATGCAAGATCAACTGCATGCCAAACCAAAACTCTTACTGAAGATCTACATCAGCCTTTGATGCCAATTTCTGTTTTGTCAAGCGTTTTTTTGTCCAGCTGTGACCTACTGGTCCAGATCCTGCCTGCCTCCAGGACTTTCTTTAATTAATGTCGGACGAAAAAAGAATAGCTATTAATACAGCACTCATCAAAAGATTACAACCTCCAGATTTTGTTAGAACAACCAATAAAGTCCCAGCTCACTGTTCATTATAGCTCAGTGTTGAGGCTGCAAATACTAGGCTGCGGTTGCTGTAACAAACCGGGGAAAGAGTTATAAGAATTCACAAGATTTCCAAGTACTTACAACGGATTTAATGGAAAAAAAAAAAAAAGGAAAGGAAAAAAGATGAATTTGTGTATAAAAACAAAACACTTTATTACAATTAGGCTGAAAAAACCCAATGAAAACACAACTACTTTACAAGTACAAATGTTTTTCATTGATATTTACAGTTTTTTTTCCTTGACATCAATAAAAAAAGACAATTTATGAGAAAACACAAAATACTAAAGTACATGTTTACAGTGTATTTGCTGCAATAAAAAAACAAATGACTAAAGGAACGTGCATTATTCTCCACTCAGTATCTATAGACAACAAGGGAATTAGACATAAAAAGAGACTATTTATGAATACACTTATTCTAATGGACAGCTTGTTTCCCATTGCAGAATTACCCATAAGCCTCAGCCTCAGAAATCTGTTGAGTAATGTTATAATCATCACTTTGAAGGCATGACTGACATATTGGGCAATAGTTGGGGGGAAAGTTTTTAAGTTGTGGTAATTTCAAGAAACATTCCACATTTCAGGAATCAAATAAAGAATAGGCGTATCAATGTTGACTCAGTAAAGCAAAACTATGGATCCCACCAGAATTATGGGCAGCAGCGCTGTGATTGATCTGCCAAAATAGTTTTGGTATGAGCACTGAAATGGTTATATGTTATGTTGAACACAGTTATAATCAGGTTCAGATTAGGTGAAGGTGAGGTGGCTGGGGTGAGGTAAAGGTTTGGTGTGGTTAACAATGTGACAATGTGTCTCTGGCATTAGCTGCCGTGGGATCCATAAGAACGCTTCAGCACAACTTCAACACTGTCACATCTGTACTGCAGGAAAACACTAGCTAAATTCAGTTTTATTAGTGTGTCTTCTAGCTGCTCCCCCCGGTGGGCTTGGCAGGAGTTTTGGCCCTGATGCCACCCTGGCGAGCTTGACCCTTGGTGGGCTGTTGGGGCTGAGCGGGCTGCTGCACTGGGGACTCTGCAGCAGACGGTGCAGCAGGCTGCTGGGCGGGGCTGTGGGGAGGAGGTGTCTGGATCTGGGGCGAGGTGGCTGCAGTCACCACCTGCTGCTGGATGATCTTCTGCTGGACTACCTGGGCTGTTGCCGTCCCAGTGGGAATCATCTGCACCTGAGCAGGAGCAGACGTGGCTGCCTGGGTGAGATTCACAGTCTGAGGCTGGGCCTGGATCTGAAGAGAAACAACACAAACAAACCCTTTGTCCTGTTTCAGAGGTTTGATGTGATCCATTCCACTGCATTTAAAAGAATTATGGTGCTTTTACAAAGAGCTAACAATGCCCTCGATGAATCCTAAAAAAAAAACTTCAGGCAGGTAGTTCCACAGTCAAAAGCCCACAGTTTAATCATACACCTATAAAGGACTATAAAGGCTCTGCCTGAGGATGTGAGGCTTACATGGGGTAAAAAGTCTGTGATACAGCTTAGGAACAGAGTTAACCACACGTTTAAGTGATCAGCCATACAGAAGTTATCTTCAGGAGCAATGCTCAGCCTAAAAGCCCTACCTGCTGAGGAGAAGACACGATTTGTTGAATATTGGCCACGGTGGTTTGCTGCTGCACTATTTGTGGGAGCTTAGCCACCTGATGAGGCAAGTAAACAAGAAAATCTAATTTCAACACACAAACCCAATGTTTATCTGCTATTTATTTTGCAGTAGTGACTGCCACTGATGATGTACCTGGATTTGTGGGGCTCCAGTGGGTTTCTGAGCCTGGGTGATGGATGTAAAGAACTGGGTCTTGATTCCCGGTTGGAGTTGGGTGGTGGCAGAGTAGGTCACCTTCTGCTGCTGCTGGGCTGGCTGGGCTGCCTGCACTGTCACCTGCTGGGTGCCGATCTAAGGGAAATAACAAAACTACAGTTAATACAGTCACTCCACTACCTCAGTGGTAAGCAATACTGAATGTACAAAATCTGCGTATAAGCTCTATTTCTTGCTTCTGTTGTGGACAACAGACTCCTAACAAATAATCAGTTGTCTGTTGGTGCGGTGTGTTTACCTTCTGCTGTACAGTGGCCTGTGCTTGCTGTGGCTGCCCTGTTTTCTGCTGAACTGCTGCTGCCTGCTGCTTCTTCATCTGAAGCAGCTGCTGGACATGCATCTGGGGGTAGGGCGGCGTCAGCACAGGCCCACCTGACAGAAGGGAGAAAGAATAACATATTGGATCTTTAGCACATATCAGTTTGTGATAATGATAACAGCAGCACATTTTGTTGCAACAACAGCACAAAAAGGATGTCCAACACAAATGATACGGACCCAATCAACAACAAATTCTCCTGCAAGAGCACCCATATTATCAAAATAACAGCAACTGATGCATAACTCCATAATCCATAATAATGTTGAACAGTTAATTTGCTCGTAAAGCTCACGTGGACATGAAGAGCAACAATCAAGATAAAGTCATAGAAAAAATGTTCACTGTCAAAGAGATCCAATAAACTTTACCTGTTTTCTGGGCCTGACCAATAGCCACACTAATGCCTGCTACTGTGACTGGCAGTGTAGTGACGCCAGCTGATGAGACCACAGCTGGCACAGAGACCACAGGAGGCTTGGTGAGGGTCACCTGGGCCGTCTGTCCCGCCTGGGCCTGAATCTGGCCCTGAGTGGGCATTCGAGTCTGTGAAAGGAAACAACCAGTATTAAGGAGGTCAGAAATACACAATATCTGTCGCCACTTACTCATTTCCTCTGATGTTGTTATACATCAACAACAACTTAAGATTAATTTCTGTAGGCAGATTGTTGTCTGTACAGTCTATCTTGCTGTTTGCTTCATTTGGTGAGGGCCTATACTGCCAGGTTCTCAGTTACTTCCACAACTTCTTTTCGAATTCTGTATTTATGTAAAATTCATTGATTTTTTCCACAATCTTACCAGTCTGGCCACCTGCAGGTTGGTCACGGTGGTGCCGGTCAGCACGGCTCCAGGTCTGGGTGCTGCCACAGCTGCTAGCTGGGGACTGGCTTGGGCAGCCTGTGCAGGCTGCACCGGGGTGGCCTGCTGGGTCCCTGCAGCCTGTTGGCCCTGGGCTGCTGCTGCTGCCACTGCTGCAGCTACCTGCTGCTGCTGTTGCTGCTGCAGCTTATGCTTATGCATTTTTAACAACTCCTGTAAACACAGATTATCAGTTCAAGATAAGTTAACTATCCACATTTTGTTATTATAACCCTTACACTGTTTCATTGTATTGTTTACTGAGCAAATCTGAAATATTCCCATCTCTGCAATCATACTACCAAAGAACATCTCAGTTACAGTTGCTAATATGTCCGATTTATCCAACAGAGACAAGCAGTGATTCACATTTCTCAAAGTGACCCATACCGTTGCGTTTTGTGTGGCTATTGAGTAAAGATGGTGGGGGTGTACCTGGGGTTTGCCTACAGGTTTACTCTGTGGGGAGGCACCCTGCTGTTGCTGCTGCTGCTGCTGCAGCTGTTGCTGTCGGAGCATCTGCATGTGGGCTGTGGTGAACATTTTACCTGTGGCTGGATGGAGGATAGCAGATGTGTCAGATGTAAAACAGTGATGGCTACTTGAGGGATGTCTTATTAGAGAAAAGCCTGTGTTCAGTTAAGTACCTGGTGTGACCTGAGTGAGCAGTGGGCGAGTCTGTGACAGAACAGGGCTCGGAGTGGCAGGAACTACTGCAGACGCTGTCACTGGGTTAACGGCTCGAACACCCTGACCCGTCGCTACCACTTCGGCAGGGGCGGCAGCAGTCGTAACGGCCCTCTGTTGTGCGTGGACCACCTGGGCTCCAGCTGCACCAGCAGGCTGGACCAACAACAACAATAACAGCAACACAATGAGCAGAAGCTCCAACACTTGTAATGATCATTCTGTCTACAGGGTGTAGTGGGTGTGCATTCTGCTTCATGCCAATCCAAAGGCTACTTGCGTCATGAATTCCCGTTAGTCAGTAGGTGGCTGAGTTAAGCCAGAGCAGCAGTGATAAATGAACATGACTCACAGACAGGGTTCCTGGTATGACTGGAGATGCCAGGCGTTTGTTAGCCTGGAAGGGACTTGGAGGAACTCCAGCAACTGTGTTCAAAATCACATTCCCCCCTACAGTGGCTGGAAGAAACAAAGATAAATGAATGAACTACTGGAACACCAACAGTTCTGTAATGTTAACCATGTGTGTGTCAACGTACCAGCCTGGATGGTTGTGCCCACAGTGGCATTTTTTATGGCTCCAGCCTGAAAAACACAAAACATATGTGTAAGAGCCTTCACTTGGTAAAGTGGCTTGTTCTGGATCTCACTATATGTAGAAGCATATTGGTGGAAGATGTTTTGACTCTCACCAGAACAGCTGCATTAGGCACAGCAGCAGCTCCAGCCACCGTGGCAGCCTGGGGGACCGGAGCCTGAGCCTGGGCAGTAGCAGGAGCCTGTGCCTGGCCGGGTGCAGCCTGGGCCTGGGGAGCTCCAGCCTGCTGCTGCTGGGCCAACTGCTGAGCCTTCTGTTGCTCTGCAAGGGCCTGCAAACACACAATGCACAAAATCAAACACACATGCAAACATGTCAGGAAAGATGAAAAACAAGCACTTGGATCTGGCAGGGATGAAAAACAAAGCAGGTGCGACTGATTCACGCTTCTACTGACCCTGAGGAATACCAGGGTGAAGTCGATATGTGTGTTGTTTTTAAAAACAAAAACAAAAAAAAGATTAAACATTGGTACTTTAAAAAGCAGTGTGCCTTGAATGTCTGGGATATACTAGCATAACTAGTTGAATGTAAAAGTTGCAGTCTGAAAGGAATAGGCACAGTGAAGACAGCAGTTTTCTCTGATTAGCTGTGTTAACAATCAAACCAAAGGCTATCTTCATTTGTTGAAATAAGACTTGCATACACCTAGCATGCCATAGTATATGGTTATATACACATTGTCGACAATCACCTTTTTCTCCTTGGCAATCCTTTCAGCACGTTGAGATGCCACCTGAATGGGAGGTAGGGGCTTGTCGTAGCTGATCCCACTGAAGAAAAGAAAAACAGGTGTTTTCTTTATTCCTTGATTCCAGGTTTAGATGTCAATACTACAAAAAATTGGCAACATTAAACACACCTTTCTGCCAAGACCGAGGCATGTTTGGGATTCTTCTGGAATGGATTCATGCCGAGTCTGCAGTAGTACAAATAAAATTAATACATTTAAAAACGACATATCCCATCTGAACTTTAATTAATTATTTTGTTAAGATAGAAAATAACTTCTTGAAATGTATAGGGTTTCTTGGTTCCCATTAATCAGGCTTTGGTCCATGTTACTGCCTTGCAATAACACAACGACTCACACATTTTCAAGATCAATCAAAGATCACATCATACTCAATAACTCAATCGTTGTTATGCGAGACTGTTTACAGTTTTAGGGTGTGGATTACATGTCATGAAATGCTTCATTTCAGTTTTATAAATGTTTGCTCCTTGATTAGACTAACATATTCATTGTTAACAGACAATCATCAGTACTTACAGCGGTTTGATTGGTGGGCTCCTCTTGCTGGCAATGATCTTCATGAGTTCAAAGCGGCTGTTGTAAAGCTGAATGTGAGTGGCGTTGTCATCCTGTGTGTAGATCTGGCAGGTCCTTAGAGGACGACTGTTCTTAGACTGAACATGTACACACACAAACGGAAACACAGAACAAAAATGAGGCCAGTAATTCAAGAGCAAAGAAACATTTATCAAATACAAAGACCAGGATAGGGTACCTTGTATATGCTCTTGGTTTTCTTCTTGGGGTTTGCCTCATACACCAACTGAAAAACGTTAGAGAAACCGTTTAGACAAACAAGTACAAGGTGAGTAAGCCAGTCTTACAGCAGAATAGGGTTTACTCTAGGGTGACTGCGTGTCCATTACCTTGCCCTCTTCTCTGGGAATGATGACATTCTCGTAGCGGTTGCGACACTGTTTGGGCGAGCGGTAGATGCGGCTGCAGGAGTTCACCACATCGCTCACCAGATCCCAGTTAGGAGTGTGGGCGGGAGACACAATTGTCAGGTTCAGAGGCAACTCCAGCAGCTGCTTTACAGCCTGTCAGACACACAGCAATGACATTTGGACATTGAATGTACATATAACTTGTTTCATTAAGTGACATGCAATTCAGCATTTATTCATTTCCATTAAAGTAGCTTGGAATCAAAGATCATCAAGGGAGAGGTTAGTAGAGCCAGTACCTGAAGCAGAGCCCAGTCCTCACTGATGAGCCATTCTGGGTTGTCCTGGCCAGCCTCCATGGCAGGTTTAACCAGCGACGGTAAAGGCTTGGCAAAAGGTGCCTGCTGCTTGAGGGAGAAGTTCTTTTTCTGGTCTTTACCCTCGCGGCGAACTTTCAGCATGCTGGCCTTTTCGAAAAGGGAGCGTGGAGGAATGACCGTCTCTCCATGGCCCTTCTTCTTCTTTCTGGCTGCTGCTGAACAAACACACTCGAGTAAGGACAGAGAAACCAAACAAACCTGCAAAGACATTTTGGCATGTATCTATTCTTAAAAAGTCTTTTAAAATTCTTTCCCTTAAAAGACACATTTACTCCAGAGTTTACAACAACAATTCCTTGTCTGAAACTAAATATGTAATCACCAGTGCAAGACTGACATATTGTTATACAAAAGGGTTAATGAAGGCCTTAATGACAAATCTCTTCTCACCTGTGGGGTCCATCTTGAGTCTCTTGTGCTCCTTGCGGACATAGATAGGAGGCAGCTTGGACTCTGGCATTGGTGTGGTGTCATACATCAACATCATCACAGAGTCGATGTAAATGTCGTTGTCATCCTGTGGTGGTGTGGGTGGAGTCCAAAGCTGTGTTGGAAGAGCACAAGTCAGAACATAGACAGAAGACAGAGCGGGACTTTATGATGTGCCTCAATACAAATAAATGTAATTAAGAGAACAGGGAAGATCCAAATTCTACACAATCCCACAGATAATATGATTTGTGTAAAAAAATACAGATAAGGTCAAGATCCATAGTTACTGATGCTATCCTAAAGAATTTACTATTATTACACACTGCCAATATAATGCATAATTCTTCTTCTTAGCTTAGTCTTACCGGCATGATTTCTGTATGGCCGTCCTCTGCATCAAATACATACTCCTGTGGAAACGCAGAGAAAAGGTTAATGTCAACAACAGTGCAATAACACAATCCACACACCACTCCTTGTTTGATTAGCAGAGATCACAATAGCCACCCACCATGTTGTAGGCATCCTCTCTGGTGTAGGTGAAGAGATCTTCATCTCCCTCCATCATCTGCTGCTCCTCCTCCTCCTCCTTCAGCTTCTGCATCTGCTGCAGCTCCCAGCCTCTCTTAGAGCACTCCAACCGCTCCTGAGGAAAATAAAACGTGTCAGTCAGTCAACTTTATCAAAGGACAAATAGAAATTGTATTCTATCTCAAATCTATTTAATCAAGAAAATCTTTGGTTACATCACAGTGTAAGTTACCTTGAGAGCAGTTTCATCGTCACTGACGTGGAGGTACTCCAGGTAATGCAGGGCATACCTTTCGATTGGCGTGAGCTGTTTGGGGATAAGTAAATGCAAATATAAAACTCAGCAAGACCAAGAAAAAATAACAGAAAAACATTTATTTTCCACTTCTACTAGTTTCCAAACAGTATATAAAGAAAGTAAAGCTACCTGTTCCATGACTGCATTCAGCTCCTCTTTCTGAGCAGGCTCTTCTTTAGCTTGTCTCTCTGACTCCTGGTCATCTTGTGTTGACTCCTTGTCTGCTAACTCCTCCTCCTCCTCATCCTGCTGCTGCTGCTCTTCCTCCTTTGACAGAGCATCCAGGTTTATGCTGTGGAGAGCCTGGATGTAGGGTCTAGCCACTCTAGGAGAGATGGCTTCAGAGGCCGAAGGCTCCTGGTGAAGAACCACAAACTCCTCCACCTTCTCCCCTGAGCCTGCCTCCACCTCAAACAGGTCCTGGATTGTCCGCTAGAAACACACAATATCAGGTCAGTTACTATATGTCCCAGGCTGAATTAAAGTACAGTAATGGGTCTTAGTTCCACGGGTGGAGAACATGAAAACTTTACTGATTCATGCACAAAAGGCTGTCATAGTTTGGATAAATGTAGATTTAAGCTATTAAAAAGAACAGTTTGGACAAATGTAGCTTTAAGCTATTAAAAAGAACAGTTTGGACAAATGTAGCTTTAAGCTATTAAAAAGAATAGAGGTGTGTAGAGTTTGTGAGTTTAACTTACTTGTGTGAGGAAAGCCAAGGTGTAGTCAGTACCCTGGGCAGCCACCTCTCTGATCAGGTCCTTGGTGCCGTTCTTCAGCAGCTTCTCTTCAATGGAGTTCCCACTCTCCAACCTGGGTAACACACAAAAAGTAACAAAAGTAGCACCAAAGTCCTTCACTAAGTTACATCTCGAGTTTTGCCAGTGATCAGGAACACAAAAATAAAGAAGAACTAAAATTGATTTCTCTGTAGTGATAATATCACCTGTATATGTGTATATCCTTGGAACGTCCTATTTTGTCACACCACTCCTGGGTGCGGGCGTCCATGCTGGGATTAAGGTCTGTGTCATAGAAGATGATGGTGTCTGCATCAAACACAGCCCCAACTGCAGAGCAGCAGCGGTTGGTCAGGATGCTGCAGAACACCTTCCTGTTCCTGTTAAACTTCTTCATATTCTCCTGCAGGGACACAACAGTAATCACATGAACAGAATGGGACAAAATCTAAGAAAGAAGTTGTCAACAACACAGTTTTTCTTTTAAAATCTTTGAAGCAATCTACATACTTTGAACACACTCCACTGCAATCCAAAAAATGTTCTCCATGTACATTAACAATACATTATCCCCATCCTTATTTATTCAAATTCCCCACAGGGTCATTAAAGCTTAATCTGATCTTTATTATGCATTTTCATGATGTGACTGCTGTGGCCAATTAGTTGTCTGCATCTTTATTTTCTTACAGCAACACCAGGTCTAATTAACTGACCCAGAAACAAGAGGGACTCCATAATAGACCATAAATTAGACAAAATCAGGACAGAAGCATTTAAGATATCAATTTGACAGTTGAGGCATAGTAGAAACATTTTACACAACAACAATACAAAAACCACAATGTTCAGAAGAAAAGCAATGTGTGCTTTTTTTGTGGTTTAAAAGTTTAATGCTGACTACACAAACTTAAGGCTGACAGGGTTGTTACTGATCTATGTAACATGTGAACCATTCTTCTCTCATATGACTTTGCTGTCATAGGACCACTGGTGTAAACTGACCTGTGCATTTGCAAGACAAATGATAAACAGTGTTATTAGGAGGAAAGGCAGTGAACCTACCGTTCTACCAGGCAGTTGCTCTAATTATACATATCATTCCCAGTGTCACATCGGCACATTTTGATGTTGGTAATGCTGGTTTAATTTTAGCTAAGAAGCATGTTATAAGTATGTCTTGTCAGAACCAATTGAAATGGTGGGGTTTTTACCTGTCGTTCGTCTGGAGTGAAGCTTTCATCAACCCGCACATAAGTGAGTTGCCTGTAATCAAGGAAGGCCTCCAGGATGTCTAGCATCTTCACCATCTGAGTAAAGATGAGGACACGACGGCTGTCTGTCCTAAGCTTCTGCAGCAGAATGGCAAGAGCTTCCAGTTTACCTTTGGAGAAGAAAAATATCAAAAAAGTCATTATTCTTGGCATGGTCAGATGTTTCAGTTTGTGGTGTTTCAGCAAGGTTAATCTCAGTTTATAGAGAGGTTTATTTTAGTTTTCTACTAACATTAACTACATTTCCCAGACAATAGGTCATTTTAGACAGAAAGAGTATACAGTATGCAAATGAATGGGTGTATTTTTCTCTGGAACCCCAGTAGTTTTTACAATATTTACATTGATTGAGAATACTAGATATGTGCATGGAAATATTTTTTTTGTTTTTCCATTGTATTTTTCCTTTAAACTGCCCTGTTGAGTCTAGTCATTTTTTATTTATATAGCCCAATATCACAAATCTGCTTCAAGGGGGGCTTTACAATCTGTACCGTATATGACACCCTCTATCCTTAGACCCAAGATTCGGATAAGGAAAAACTCCCCAAAAAACCCTTTAATGGGGAGAAATGCAGAGCAGACAGATGATGTCAGCACTGTTTCTTTTGAATAATATTCAAAGGTTGTTACACATGTCACTGCATTTACTGTGTCCAAGAGACAGTTGTGCATGGAGTGCCTATTCTTCTCTGTCTAAAGAAAAGTATAGTAAGAAAAATGTGGGATGTCACTCAGCCCGTGTAGGCAGAACGATTACAGTGGTGTTTGTCATACATGAAATGCATATTAGTTATTAGTTATGTTGTAGTTATTCATAAATGTTTTCAATTTATTTGTTTTGCAGTCTCACCTTGCTGGATGTAAAAAATTATCTAAAAAGGTTGTTGGGCTAACCTGAGTCCATCTGCATTATCTGCAGGTCAGGAAAATGGAAGAGACGCCTGGGTGCCAAGTGGTGGATGTCAGCACTGTGGGGGGCAGAGGCCTCCTGTACCCGACGGTGAAGGGACTTCTGCTCAAGGCTGTAGGGAACTGGGGGATTGGCTGCATACAAGTGAGGAGATGGAGCTACAGCTGGAGGCACCACACATACCAGCCTAAAAGATGACAATAGTAGTCAATTAAGAAATAAAACACATGGAATTGCATCGTGATAAAACCCTTAGGTAAGTCATTTCTTTCACAGGATGATGGTAGAGATAGTGCTTATTTCTAATACGGCATAAAAAATGTTCGTTTTACCTCTTGATAAGGCTATTGGCAGCCTCCAGGCGGTCCTCCACAGAGAGAAGAGTGGACTGCAGTGTAGAGGCGGTAGCCACGCAGGTTCTCTGGGCCCTGAGGCAGCTCTCTCTGCCCACCCATGTCCAACCTCCGGCAGTCAGGGCAGAGTGACCAGGCTCTGAGCTCAATGTGCACGCCTGCAGCAGGTCTGACCCATACAACACTCTGCGGCTACAGCGTCGTTCATTTGCTTGAAAAAGGCGTCTCAAACGCTCCTTCAGCTGCTGCGTCTTTTCTTCTGAAGACTCCTGAACATTACAGTGAGAGATGGTACACAACACCACAATTTTTATTCAAACATTTAATCTGCATGCTGTAAAATGCTTTAACTTCAGATAATTAAAAAGGTGAAACTGAGCATTATGAATATGATTCTGGTTGAAAGTAATGTATTGACCTGAGAAACAGCATGAGCTGCAGTAGTGAGCTTGATGGGAGCTGATGTGGCATTCGTAGTCACACCCAAAGCTTAAAAAGAAATACAGAATAAATTCTATCAATTATCAATTTACAATGAGTGCTACTGTAAATGCCAGTGTTAGACATATTGACCAGGAAAATAGGTGTAATTGTGGGAACAAGGTAGCACAAATTTTTTTATTAACTGTCAGCATTATAATATATTGGTACTGCATGATGTTACTAAATAACTGAATAAGAGAGAGTTAATCAGAGATAGAAATGCAATATCTTCAGTGTGAATGAGTCACCTTGTTGGGCTGTTGACAGGGCAGGATGAGGTGTGCCAAGTGTAGCCGAGGCATTGGAGGCAGGAACAGCTTGTGGCATTGTTTGCATTACCATGGATCCTTGGGGCCTGATGATCTGCTGACCTGGAGCTGACACAATCTGCAGGATGTTGCCTAAATCCACGACACATATTAAGCAACCAATATGAGAGGTGCCTTCTCAAAACACAACACTAGCTAGAATGGCATTTAAGACCCACATGGCCATTAAAATACATGTGAAAAATAACTGTCATGCTATCGGAATTAAGGTTTGCATGACAAGGTAGAAGCACCAGTACATCAAGGAGATTGCAATACCAATAAAACTACTGACACCAAACTAAAAAGTCCAACTGAAATCACATCTATTTACGTCACAGTTTTTAAAATATATGGCTAATAGTTTTTTATTATTAAAAAAGGAAGAAATGGGGCTTCTGGGGAAATATCAGAAATGCGCCTTTTCGTCTCAGCTGGCTGTAGGGGTGTGTCTGTGTTTGATTGAAGGCAGCTGTCAGGCTGCTAGAGACAGCGCGTTGTTGGTGGTATTGAAGAGTAATGGCCACACCAGCATCTAACCAGACCAAAGTGCCATTTGCAGGTATTTTTTACATGTTGTTCAATGTGCTGCAGCTGAGCAGCTAATTAGCTATCTAGCCTGTAAACTGATGTTAGCAGTGCACTTTCCGCTGGTGAATGTTTGTTTGGTTGCTCATTCAACAAGCTAATGTGCAGGACAAGACGTGTTCAGGTTTGTAAGATGGCTGCTGCCTAGCTCAGTGTGACTGTCCACTCTGCCTGCGATACAACGCTGACATTGCTGCTTTATGCAGGTTTCTGCAGATTGACTGTATTGAAGTAAGGTCTCCATCTACGTAGCCAAATACTGGAATGGTACTCCGTCCAATTAATACAAAACTAGGGGGTGCCATCATGAAAAATATAAATTTCTTCCATATAGTTAGATTTTTTTCTTCAAAAGGGAACACAGGACAAGTGATTTACAGAGCAGATATGTATGCTGTAGCACATAAAAAATGCTATAAATTTTCAATTGGACTTCAAGACAAAATATTTATCTTTAACTGTATTCAAGATAATTTCATAAGAACTTTTTTGGCATTTAGCCTTTACTGACAGCTGACAACAGAAAGACAGGAAACATGGGGAGAGAGGAGGGTGACATGCCTTAAGGACTTCCAGACAAGTACAATAAGCGTCCATAATTTTATATGAAAAGGTCTAAAATGAAAAAAGGAAGGAAGGAAGGAATGAAGAGAATTATGTTGAGAAAAAGTTTGACAATGGGATGTACATTACCGAGTGTACCTTGGAGCTGCAAGGGCTGTCCAGTCGTGAGCTGGCGGAGCTGACTGGGGGACAAAGTGAACTTGTTACCCTGAAACTGCAGAGTGACAGGAGTCTCTGGCTGGGAGATACGATTCTGACTGCCTGCTATGTTGGCCAGCTGGGCAATCTTCACCACATCTCCACCTTCAATGGAAAGGAAGAACAGACACTTCATCAAAGACAGCATTAAAAAGTCTGCTGAAATGTCTGACATTTTAACAGTTACACAACAATGTACTCTGCATCAGTTAGTTAAAGGGTGAAAAAGACAAGACATGCAGAACCAGGGTGGATTAATCAGAGGAACGAGCACAGCCGCCCTCCACAACAGAACCATAGCAGCTCCTAGGTTTACAAACCCTAAAGGGGAAAGAAAACGGCTACAAGGGCAGTCCTCAGGTGAGACAGAGAGCCTGAAACATACACACACATAAAGCATTGCACTTGACTGCCTTTTCAAGGCAACACACTAATCACCAGGAGGTATACTCAGGGACTGGTGTCATACAAATGATATCCTGTCAATTAAAACTCTTTGAACACCCCTTTTTTTAAATGAATCATTCATTTTTTAAATTTATATGAAATTTTTGAACACTGGTTTAGCCCTTTTTATGAAAATTGAGAAAACATTGTCACTTTATGCATTTTTGGAAATGAACTACAAGTAGTTTTAAAATGGCATAATGAACTTTGGATTTCTCAGGCCACAACAAACGTTTCTATTCAGCTTTTATGTTTCAAACGTATGTCCTCTAATACAGATGCCCAGTACCATGCCAATTTTAAGAAACAAGAACTTCTAAGATAGTACATTTAAGAATGTTAATTGATTATATTAATTGTGGTGTGAAGAAAAATTCACAAATGTAAATAATAATTTAGATTTTTAAAATTTACAGAACTCAGCAGCTATCAGAGAAAAATGGTTTGACAATTTGTAGGAATAGATATGGCACCACATTGTGATGTTTAAATGCAGTGCCAATATACACAATTCAAGTTTTCAGGCTGGGACATGTGTATCTAAATGGTTCACATATACTTTCAATATGCTTTGGATTTTGGTTGTTAAACAACAGAGTTATTTTTGACATCCCTTAAAAGATAGTTTCTGCTAATTCATACACACAAGGTATTAATTGATTGAAGAATTTACAAGGCACAAATTGGTAAGTCGAGTTTACGCAACACCGATATATGTGCACAAATTTTACCCGACACCTGCTGGGCTAAAATTATATTTAAAACGTGTTTACTTCAAGAATCACATTCAAAGGGTTTCAGCATTCCTTCATCATTTTGAAAAAATGTTCTCCTTTTTATATATTCAAATACTGTGTGTTGTTACTGAAAAGGTTTCTCTGTTCACATTTGAGGCAGAAAGGGTTGGCAATTTGTGGGACCATTTCCACATGCTTTGCAGTGATGTTCAACATCAGAGTGAAATCATAACATTAGCAAAGAAAAAAAATGAAACAACCAAAGCTTTGGGATTTCTTCCTGCAGCTGGGCTGATGCAAGAGACAAAAGAATATTAGTAAACTGGGAGGAAAAAAATGATTAAAAAGAAGGCGGGGACATAATAAGTTAAATAGTGTAGTGATGTGTGGTGTAACATAAGTGGGTTGTTCATAGTGTACATGCAGGTTTCAAGATAGAAACTGGAGAATGCCGAGGCTGTGGAGATGCTGCTGATATGGCTACTTTTTTTTTTTTTTTTTTTACCAATTAGTTGTATAACTATTGATACATTACCAAAATTGCTGCACCACCAGTGCTGCTACCATTGCATGTTTGAGTCTATGTACAAAGCCATTTCTCTGTAGGAATAAAGGCTGAACACATATCAGCAGTGCCCCAAGTGAAGGCCTCAGCGTAGAGCAACCAATACTGTTGTGCCAGAGATGGAGGGGAAATGCTGAGAGGGAGGGGAGGGGAGGGGAGGGAAGGGAAGGCCACTTACTAGGCAACCGTGCCTGGGCCTGGGATGTAAGAACCAGCCTCTGGGACAGTAAACTGGGCTGGATGGCATGGCTGGGGGCTAAAGCTGGCCTGGGGACCTGTGCTAATCCAGGCTGGCTGATGGGAGCTATAGATCCCACAACTGTGCCGGCTAAAGTCTGGGCCAAGGCCACAGAGGTAGCACCCAACACATGCTGCCCAATGCTACTGTTCCCAGAGGAGGCTACAGTGGAGGCGGCAGTGTTGCTGCTGCTGCTGACAGGAGGGGTAGTCTGGGCTCTCTGAGTAGCTGTTCCAACCGCTGTGAAATACAAGGCAATGGGGTATGGGACTACATGTTAGGGGTAACCCAATATTTAGTCATATCATCAGTACGATCAACCAGTTTCCTTTATATATTCACTCAGCAGTGGTGGGCCAACATAGTAGAATTAGGACATAGGATTAGGGATGTTATTGATTTAACACTGATAGATTAATCACTGCAATTTGATTGATGAAAAATATATTACAAAGAACAAAGCTGGTGTGACAGTGGGTTTATTCAGTGACAGCCAAACTGAAGTATATCACCACTTGCATAACTTTTCCATCATTTTTTAAATCACTAAGCAGTTACAGGGGATCAGGGCTAGTAGTCGCTAAATGACGTAGTAGTCACTAAAGGGCATGGGAAGCTGTAGCTGCCTCGCAATAAAAGCTTCACATTTAGACTTATCCTAATGGCTGTGCTGCCATTAAGAGAAAATAGTGTGGCCTGCCCACCACTGATGCATTGAAGTTTAAATGTTAACAAATGAAACCTGCCAGTGAAGGTGTTCCAAACCTCTCCAAAAAGTTGTAGGAAAAGGACCTGTCCTTTAAAATTTGCAGCACTAGATGACAGTTAGATGACACCATCTGGAATCCTTAAGCCACTGTGAAATAAAAAAATTCCTGTCCTCCCCTAGGGTTAGGGGAAATGGTCTTACCGTGAGAAGAGGCTGCAGTAGTGACAGGGGACTTGCCCCTGGTCTGGGCTAACTGGCTGGTGGTGGAAGCAGAGGTGCTAGTAGTGGGAGAGGTCGTTGGAAGACGCTGGCCTGCTGCACTTGTGATGGCAGCCAGACGACCTTCTGGCTTTGTCCCATACTGCACTGGCTGGAACAATCTAATCAGAAAAAATGTTTTCACATTGTTTCAATGCCAGAATATCAATATTAGGTTTTAGAGCAATCTGAACATCAGCCATGTCATATTACTTGACTGACCTCATGGGTTTTATTGGGCATGGTTTGGGCCGTGGTGGTAGATCTGGACCAGTGTAGATCTCCTCTATGAGCTGCTGAGTGACCTTTAGTTTGGGTACCGACTCTTCAGTCTGATACCGAGACAGTCTGTTCTCGTTATTGATCAGATCAAATATGGACATGTTTGCAATCTAGGAGGATGAGACAAAAGACAACGGCAGAAGCGGCTCAATGCACATTGATTATGAATACTTAAAACTTTTTTTTTTTCTTTTTTTTTTTACTAATAATCACATTTTAAGAAAAAAAAGATTCATATGCATGCCTTGTGCACATATGTACAAGGTTCAAAATCAAGAAGAAGAAATTACATAATATTAAAAAAAATGAAATGATAGACAGGCAGGGTCTCAAACAAGAAGCAGACATGCAAACAAATAGAATAATATTAAGTACTAAATGGGAGGACTGTGTATTCAAATAGGAAGACAAGATAACAGATAAATACTTTTATTATCAATTAACCATTTAGTCTTTAAAAAGTCAAAAAATAATGACAAATGCCAATCACAAGTTGCCAGAGACCAAAGTGATGTCTTAATATTGCTTATTTTGTCTGTCCAACTATACTAATAAACCAAAGTACTGTATCTATTTCATAATGTCATGAAACTGAGAAAAGCAAGAAAATCTTTACATTTCAGCAACACCCAAATCCTTCATATTTGTACTTTGACAAATTATCTAAACAATTATTTACTTATCAAAATGGTCATGGATTCATTTTCTGTTAACCAACTAACTGATTAAACGTTCTAGCACTGATATTCAGGGTGCATGCCAATTAGCTTGTAAACACATCATTTTTAAGTTTAGACAGTTAAACAGGGCTAGAAAACACCTTGGTGCACATCAGCAATGCAAATAACAAGTGTATACCTTGCTTGAGTCCTTCTGAAGAGCTCCCAGAACCAGCGATGGGGCGTTGTATTGTAGAGAGGAACAAAAGTAGGAGCTGCTGTTCTCTCTGGGTGCGACCAGGTCAGGATGGTTACATACTCGCTGTAACTGCATCAAGACCTGAAGCACGCTGACAAAATGACCTGTCTTCAGCGCCTCCTGGGCTCTAGAGGATCACACCCAGATAGAAAACATGATCATTAAAACGAAAGAAAGACATAAAACATTTACATCTTGACACATTATATTGTATCTTTCACCCCCCCCCCCAATTAGAATAGATAATAAAAGGCCTTTCACAGTAAAATTAATTAATTATTATAGCTAATCTGGACTGTCACACGGCCATAAAACATATTGTCATTAAGATTAAACTGCTGTCCAGTGATTAATTTGTATATTTCCTAAAATTCTTGGATTTACAGTATATTGTGTGAATTCTATTTTTTAGCATGTCTTCAAACTCCAGTACCTGTGTGAAGCCCGATTCATCTGTGGTGACATTATCAAATATTACTCTCTTACTTTGATATGATAATATAACTATCCATGTGGTGCAAATATCTCACCCTGGTTGAGTGAGGATATCCTCGTAAAGGCTCTTCTGTCTGCTGGAGAGACGGCACTTTAGAATGTGCTCGTACTTCTTGGGCATCTGTTTCTCCACATCCCGTTTGGAGCGCCTCAGGATGAAAGGCTGAATCATCTACAGTGAAGAGTAAAAGGATTTCATATGTAATGTGTATTTAAGGATTGCAGGTGAGGAGAATCAATCATGTTTCTGAATTTTAATGTGGCACATTAATACCCACCCTGTGCAGGCGGATGACCAGTTTGTGGCAGTAGTCCTGGTTCTGGTCTGTGCCTGCCTTAACAGGGAAGTCAGAGTAAGCCCTGGTGATTCCTGGCAAAAGGAAATGGATCATGGTCCACAGCTCCTTTAGAGTATTCTGTAGAGGAGTGTTGATGAGGAGAATCCTCTGCTCACTGGAAGATGCACAGAAACATCTCACTTAATCAGTCAACTGAGACTTATTGTTACAAACATCCGGCAGAATATTAAAAGTGATTTAATAGAGAAAGACAAAAATCCCTGACATGGAAATGATCTCATCAGTGAAATAATACTACTCGCACATATGCACACATACATCTATCACTCCCTAACAGCTCTTAGTGCTGTCATCATCAGGGACACAAAAAAGCATGTTAACAGTGATCCACATTACAGATTACAAATTAACAAACCTGAATAATTATAATCCTGATTCTTGAGAAACTGGATTTAATATAATAATATTTATCACCCAGCTCACCTTCTGAGACCAAAGATTGTTTCCCAGTGTTTCTCAGTCATGTTTTTGATGAGCTGCACCTCGTCCAGGACCAGGTGCCTCCACCTTCGCCTCAGAAAATGGCTGTGGTCTTTCATCAGCAGCTTGTAGGATGTTACACATACATGGAAGCTGTTGGCTTCCCCCCACCACTGTAGATCAGTGATCAGATGATATGTTATCACATTTACAGCTGTTTGTTGTAAAAAAAAATAAAAATAAAAAAAGGCCTTCTAAATTGAGTAATGTCATCAATATGTGTTGTTTAAATACAGCAAAAACTACCATTCTCTTAGATCTGCGCTCCCTTCTGTTGCCAAGGTACAGGAGGATCTTAAGGCCAGGACACCAGCGCTTGAACTCCACCTCCCAGTTTAGCAACTTGCATGTCCTTACCACGATAAGGTGGGGACCCCAGATGCCTGTGGACATGTATGACATTCAATTTAAAAAAAATAAGAACAACAAAAATATTCACTACTAAAAGAATCATATATATCTTTGAACAGAGGCATACCCTCTTGGCCAGCTAAGTGGGCCATGTAAGCCACTGTCTGTACGGTCTTGCCAAGGCCTGTCTCATCAGCTAGGATGCCATTAAGGTGTTTCTTGTGAAGGTTTACCAGCCAGTCCACACCAATTTGCTGATACTCTCGCAGTGACCCATGCAGTAGAAAAGGAGCTGGGCTGCGGGTCTAGAAAAAGAAAAGATCAGTTAAAAAATGATAAAAGGCGTCTTTTTCCTTTGTGTGTTTGTGTGTGTGTCTTACTGAGGAAGTGGTCCTGAAGCTGCCCTTGGGCAGGATGAGCTCTGTGGCAGCAGCCACTTCAGCTATGTCTTTGGCAGGCTTCCCATCAGAGTCAGAGGAAGTGGCTTTGTCAGCACCACGGTACTGGTCCACACTTAGCAGGGAGTCAATCAACACTGCCTCAGGTGGACTGCCCACAGGACGGTGCATTTCTGGAAAATAAAGAATATCAACTATTTTAGAGTCACATCATTCACAACCATTAGCTAAAACGGGTATGAGGATGAACGTGACAGTTTCATTTTTCCATTACAAAGGCACCTTCAGTCTCATCCATGTCATCCTCATCACTATGACGACTAGGCTGAGGCCACTCAAAGCCATCAACGTATGCGCCAGCATACTGCTTCATCAAAGAATCCAGGGGCAGCTCAGCTATAAGCCAAATACAAAAGCATTTGTGTGAGCAATACAGACACGAAGATAAGTAATTCTGGTAATTTTATGATATATTCAACTAAGCTGCAAAAAATGAAAAATTTTAAAACCAATTTGTATTAATTTGTAATTTCTTGAGAAAATGATATATTGCCCAAGAATATTTTGTTAACCATGTGTAACATTATATGTTAACATCATTACTATGTTACATTAATTAACACAATTTCTGTCTATATATGGCAATTTTCAGATTACTCTCAGCAAAACGTCTGTGTTGGCAACACTACTCTCATATGGAGTGCCAGTACATGCCGTGTACCCCAGTGTGATGTCAGGTTATGGAAAAAATGGATACCATTGAAGCCTAGCTTACTGATAATACAAATAAATAACACATTCGGGAATAAACCCATTTCTCCCCCTTAATCCTGCCTGTCCACATACACACAGACAGAGAAGTGAAGTAAATAAGTACCGTCTTTGGCAAGGTCAACCAACTCTGCTTTGTGGTCTGCTTCCCCCTCCAAGGCCTCCTGTTCCTCTATGGTGCTCTCTTCATCTGGGACTAAAAGAAAAGACAGTTAAATAATGAATAGTTGCAAATAATTTTGCAGAGTATAGGCAACTGTATAACACTATACAGATTCTGAACATCCATGTTATTATCTTTTTTGCCATATGAAACTCAATAGTTTGACGCATACCATCTTCATCAATCAAGGACGAACTTGACTTTCTTTTTTTGGTTGAAGTTGCCACCTCCTATAAAAAGAAAAAATATAAATAGGTGGCAATAGGTGCATTTGCGTTGTCATTTATTAGAGTGTCAGTGTAGCACCTACCTCTTTATCAGCTTTCACTCCTGTTGACTGACCATGTACTGTAACACAAGTAATTAAAGTTCAATACAAAACAATCTGGTTATTAAAAAAGTAGTTACAGGTAAGGTAGATTAGCACAGCTGAGCTTTGAACTGGAACCAATGGATGTGAGAGTATAATATAGAGGCATAATATACAGCAAATATGTTGTGTTTTATTTTTGGTAGTTGCTCAGTGGGATGTACCTTTGGCTGAGGCTTTTTGTAAGCTGAGTGCTTTGAGCCTTTTCTCATAAATTTCAAACTGGAGTTTGATTTCCACAACCTGACATACAAAAACATACAGCATTCAGACTGTTAAAAACACTGTTGTTATTATTTATAAATCATAACAAGGTTTCATAATTAAGAAAAAAAAAATAAAGAAATAAACATGCCTGCTCAATGTTTGACCAGAAGAATTCCACCTCTCTGGCAATCGTGCTGGCAATGTGACGAAGATGAATTTCCCTTTCTTTCTTTGACCTCTCTTCACTTTTCTTCTGCTCTTGATGGTAACGGGCACATGTGCGAACAAGCTGTAGAAGAGACACATTAGACAGTTTAGCTCTCAACAAGACACGAGTTTCTGCAGTGACTCCTCCTTTTGTTGTGCTAATGTGTAATTTCACATTTCTCCCTGTGAATTATTCCATCTCTGCCATACCTTCTTAGCAGCTGCCTCTTTCCATCTCCTCTCCTGGGCAAAATCAGCTGCCATCCACTGCATCTCCTCCAAGAGGTAGTCCCAGTGAGACTTTGGACGTGAGGCTTCCACAAGCTTGGGGAGCCTACTGGCTGACCACTGGCCCTCCTTCCTTAGCTCAGAGATGCGTTGATGCACTTGACCCTCCTGGGAAAAAGAAACATGTGACATCAGAATAGAAATCAAGAATATTCATTCTTGTTTCAGTTGCACCAAAGAAAGGTTGCTGAGCTCCAAAATTAAAACCCTACTCAATGTGCATCCTCAAATACAAGACAATGCATAAAAACAACATACATCATTGGGCATTGTCAATAACCATATGTCAATTATTCTTATTTATCAAATGCCATTATAAATAACTATGAGGAGTATACAGTGTTGCTTTTATTAGTTAAAAAAAGACAGAACTGAAGTATTCCAGACATTTAAAGACACTGAATCTATTCAGGCCAAGGTCATTTGCAGAACTCACCAGTTTCGCCTGCTCAACTTGCTTATCTTGAGAACCCTCCTGTGAGGACTGCATGGTCGCACTTTGACCAAAGCCACCAATTTTGACCGCGGATATGCCATTGGTTCCAGTCAGTTTGGACTGGGTGCTTGGGTTGATGTTGGAGCCAAGAGGACGGAGTGGACTTGCAGTATGGGGGGTTGGAACAGAATTGGGAGCTGAGAGGGGAGCAGGAGACATGGATGTCATGGATATGGAGTTGGTCATAATCCTCTGAACTGGCTGGTTTGACTCTGTACCAGGGCGAGCAAGTGCCACCGTCTATGAAGAAGGGAGAAAATAATATTCTTAGTAGGACAATTTGCAGCCTCACCATTTAGTCACAAACACACATGAAAACTGCATTTATATGGTTTCAGGTAGACTGACCGCTTGTCCTGACTGTAGCATGGCCTGGGATTGTTGTTGTTGGGGCTGCAACTGGAGATGAAGCCCTGGCTGCATCTGTTGCTGTAGTTGGGCCTGGAGCTGTGTGTGGGGGTTTACTGTGGCCAGGACAGCCCCACCTGCCTGCACCTTCACCTGTGCCTGGAGCTGACCACTGGGCTGAGCTGTGTTCTCCACTAACTGAGCTTGCTGAGAGAGTGTCATGGGCAGGCCTGCCATAGGGAGGGCACCTTGGGGCAACCTGCCAGGCAGCTGGGGAGGAGGGGTGTGCAGGCTCGCTGCATTCTGCACTGGAGGTCCTTTGGATGGGTCGTATTGTTGCTGGTTCTGCTTCTGTCCTGCAATCTGGACCGCTTGAGGAGTAGGCGGCATCCCGCCTGTACACATAGTATCCAAATTATAGGACAAACAAGGGGGTTGTACAGAAAGCAACACAAAGAAAGTCAGTAAAAATCAAGTTGTCAATCTTGTCATCTGAAGTGAAGTGTTTTGTAAATGTCATTTTGTACTCTCGCTAGAATAAAAAAATATATTTGAGAGACCCCTTTAAACAAGTTAATTCTTTTGAAGCTAATAAGTACATAATGAAACAGTACTTTTAAATTGTAAATGACTGTTTGAGCTTAAGCTATTAGAGCTCCTCAGAACCTTGCCTTATTGAACTAGATGTACTGTATGAATCAACAGTAGTGTACTACTTCCTGATGATCAGAGCGGAAACTAATGTCAGTCATACAGCAAAATGGTTACAGAAGAAATGAAATCAATGTGAGAATCTACATGTCTCTCAAATAAAATACTACTTTGATTAATGCAAAACCAAAACATTGTATTTCAAATGTTGAGAGAATGTGGTCAAAAACATCAAAAATTATACGTGCAATAAGAGAGGTTTTTAGAGAGGAAAAATAGAAATGTTACAAAGGAAAATGAATAAAAAAAGAACTTCTGAAAATAAAGAGACAGGGAGAAGAAAGGGGAAATAAAAATATAGAGCAGACACTCACAAAAACACCATATGTTTGGCATGCATGAAGCAATGTCATTCTAGCGGTAACCAAGGCATCTGGATGCCTCACATAGCGACAAAGCACAGAGGTGAGCAAACAGACACACATGGGGTCTTGCAGACAGCAGGCCTGAGCGGAGCTGTGCACACTAAAGCAGCGCCTGCCTTACCTCCCTGAACGTCACACCACCTTGCCTAGACGCCATCAACACCTGGCCCTGACACACCCACAATCGCAAAAACCTGTGCCGCGAACGCAACTCCTCCACATGATTCCCCTCCTACTTAGACTGAAGGAAAGAAGCCAAGTCAGAACAAAATGCCATGAAATAACATGGAAGGACATCAACTAAATGTGAACATGAGATAAATACAGACACTCTTGAAGATGTAACGTATGAATTTAAGATTGATGATTTTGAATCCCTGTTGATGATGCAAGGACGGACAATCGGACAGGGAAAGACTTGTGAAGGAATGACAATGGGAAACCAAAAGGAAGCATGACACGTGGATTCATAAAATGGGAAAACAAGCAAAACCCATTGGAAAGTGAATTTATTCCCACAGGGTTCCCACTTTCTGTGATCCACCTCCAAATTAGATGAAAATCCATCAGCAACGGGAAAGTCTGTCCAAATAAAGATGACTAACAGGAACAAACTTCAGAAAAGAAGAGATGGATAACGATGGGTGATCAATAGTTAAAATAAAAAAGGAAAATCATAAGACATGGCATCTTCCCATTGAGTGGCTACTCTTCGTCAGACTTGGATTGTCTTCTTCCCCATTTATTCTGACAGAGAGAGCTGGTGCTGGTACAGCTAAGCCTGAACTTCCTGTGGACTGCTGAGAAATCCAGCAGATGGATGAAGATCTGTTTGTTGATGCTGCTTGAAGTTTGTTTGTAGAAGATGAATGATGTGATTCCCTTTTTTAAATCTCCTTAGTTTCAGGAAGGGAATACGTCCAGCAGCATCGAACAGAACACAGAAGGGCCTGGTAGTAGCACTCCTACCTTGCGCAGTTGGCATAAGCTGCTGGAGTGGAACGCCAGGTGATCCTAAAGGACCTACACCAGGATGCTGGAAAATCAGCCCATGGCGACCAACGTCAATCCGGGACCTCTTAGCCTGATCTGGGATTTAAAACACACAATACCCTCATAACGCAAAACAAAAGCACTAGGCACAGAGCAATGACCTTCTGAAGACCTTACAGGTCACCTCTCCTTCCTCGGGTTAAGACTTCAACACAGAGCGCTAGTAGAGGATGCCAAATATCTAAAAGCAGAAGCAATTAGAGGGAGAAAAGAAAACAAACAGAAAACAAAGCAAACGGGGAGGAAACAAAGCAACATAAGAGAGACACGAGTCTACGATCCTTGCCCTACCTGCTTGCACCATAGCCTGTTGCCTCTTAAAGGCATCCATGTCTCCAGGGTTTGTAATGGTGCCAGAAGCAGCTCCTTGGTGTCCCTGCAAAAACAACCTCTCAAGGAATTAGTGGGGGATTTCCTCTTACAAAAGACTCTCAATAAAATTTAAGAATGAAACAATAGATTATTTCATTGTAAGAAGTGCTTAAAACAAGTGTTGCCTCTATCACCTGAAACTGCTGTTGGACAGAGAAAGCTGCAGAAACATTGGGAGGAAGCTGTGTTGCTATGGCAACTGGTGTCACCGCTAGGCCATCCTTTCCAGTAACAACCTTTACCTGAAAAAGCCACAAATTTGAAAGAGGAACAATATGCAATGGATGATATGAATGTACAATTCTCTAATTGTAAATGTCCTACTTGATCTTAAACTAAGAGCCAGCCAATGTAATACCTCATCATTAATGACCTCAGACTGTTCTTCTTCTTCCTCTTCATCTTCAAGGTCCAAGTCGTTCTGTCTCAAGTAAGTATACAAGGGAACACAGTGCTTCTTCTTAAAAGCTAGGTAGTCCATCATGTTCCCTTGGAGGTGCTGCAGAAAAAAAAGCTCAGTCAGGTATTCTTTGAACACTTCTTTCAGGCTCTCCATCTTCTTGGTGTGGTGCTCCAAGCACTGTTTTCTCAGCTGGGCAATCTCTGGAGTAGAAGGAGCAATTTCCTCCAACTTCTTGGGAATTTGCTTCTTCATAGTGCCCACAGCCATGCTGGTGGGTACAAGAGGATTGTTGGACATCCCTTGGGGTGGACTGGTGAGGGATGGGCTAGAGGGTGAAATGGAGGAGGGTATACTGAATGATGCCGTGGCTGTGGTTCCAACTCCCGCAACACCACCCTGTTGCGTCTTCTCAAATATCATAGGACGTGCCAGCTGTCCTTGGATGATACTGCTGATCTGTGGAGGTAGGTTGGAAGTGGTGATATGACCAGGGCTGCCCAGAGTGGAGAGAGCAGTACCAGTGGCTACTGGACTTTGAGGTCCAAGGTGGTGGATGGTGCCTCCAGTCTGTGAGTGAGGCTGAGAGAGCCGGCGTTCCCTCACAGAGCCTGGTGCTCCTGGAGAGGCCAGCTGTACCTGGCTAGGTGTGGCTGGGGCAATCTGGGCCAGTCCTGTTCCGTCTTGGTAAACAAAGTGGCCACTTCCCGATGGACTTCCTAAACTGATTTGTCGCACCAACATACCAGCTTCAACAAATCGTGTTGGACTCTGTCCACACACACCCAATGCTGTTGCAGGGGCTCCTGGCCTTGTCACACCTTGCAAAGGAACTGGGCTGTGTTGGGTGGGACTTTGGGGCTGCATTGGCTGGGGCACAGGTGAGGTGACTTGGATGTAGGAGGATGGAGTGTTCTCAAACCTCCACTGAGATGTAGTATGCTGGAAGCCAGGGGATGCTGGGTTCTGGATGGGGACTGGGGTTAGGGTGATCTGCTGGTTACCAGTCACCATCTGTCCCACATTTTGTAATGTGATGTTCATGTTCTGGCCAGAGACTGAGCCACTTCTCATGATTATCTGATAATTGGACGACTGCTGGGCTGAAGGGCTGGCAGCAGAGGAATATGTGGTCACAGGAGATTGAGGGTGGTTAACTGTAGCTTGCTGCTGTGTAACTGCCATGGTGGGCTGCTGCTCCTCTGCTTCAGATCCACTGACAGACTTGGACCTCTGGAGCTGTCGTTGCATATTCTGCGATCCACTTCCATGGTGCATTGCGTGACACTGTTACTATGTCTAAACACAATAATCTGTGGAAAGAGCACAGCAAAGCACAACAATAAGTGATTTTTTAGCTATTGAATGTGAGCCTTTAATATCTCTGGGTGTAGTAAGTCATTAACTTCATGAGCAGTGGTGCTTCGTGGAAATATTGGATGTTTTTCCATATGATTGAATTTTATATCATTGTGATGATGTTAATGATGCTTGTTTTGTTCTTTGATTTGATAGGCATTCAGTTTACTGGATTAACCTAAAACAGACATTCCTGCCTGGTTATTTTATCTACAAACTATTTCTCAATCAAATTAACTACATCATGATATACAACAACATCTTGAAATTATATACATTGTGACAGAGGATTTTCACCATATTACCCACCTCTTCTGTTAAACTGGCATTCATAACCAATTTTAAATACACACACACACACTCACTCACTCACTCACTCAGGTCCTAGTGCATTTACATTAGACAGTACACTGTGTACAGTACACTTCATTGGCATCTGGCACATCACATATATTAAAATGTGATTATTAGGTACAGAGATGGTGTTAGTTAGTGGCAAAACAGGGCAAGGGCTGTTACCTTTAAGCCCGGGACATACACCTTGCAAGCAGTAATATATTAAGAGCTTTAACCATCACATCGTTAACGTAATAGCTACAACCCATCTTTTCATCTGCATACCTTTAACCGGGCGCCAGACAAAATATTTATATCACAAGATGTAGATTGCCCTGTAATGGAAATGATGGGGTTGATCTAGTCTCATCGATCGTTGTGAATCAGCCATAGTCAACCTTGCATCTTAAACAAAGGTGATATACCGTTACAGGTGATGGTGATATGTTACTTTAGGCCTATTATAGTAAATTACGGAGTTGAGAAATTCTCGAGTTTGTTGTAGACTAGTCGTTTTTACACCGCAATAACGATATTATAAATACAACCAAAACTACATACACATTGCAGTATTTCCTGGGTACCGTCTTAAATTGTCATTGTTTGTTACGACGTTAACGTTAGCTCCCACTTCCAGTTTCGCTCCGGGGCGTAACGTTAGCTACCGCTAGCTAGCTAGTAGCAACTGTAGGAATAATAAGGTGTGGGTTTAGGGTTGGGTAATAAATATACTTTAAGTAGATTACACATATTAAACTATAACCACTGCACGAATGCTGTATATGCCATTTCAGCAACTATAATGACCCTTGCTACGGGACGCGTGTTAGCCAATGCTAATGATGTTAGCTTGTTATTGCTAGCAGGCCAGCTGCTAATGAATAAATACATTTTAGCACCTCAACTGTGTTACTTACAGGGAATGGGGCTTCTGTAGTAGTTTCATAAATCCTAAGTAATATTTACAATAAGTCACATGCTGTAACAAATGTTATTCCGCGAAAAAATAAAATATCGATATTGCTAGCGGCTATTCAATGTTTTGGAGCTAATTTCATTCAGCAACATGGCGACCGTCGCAACCTTTTCTATAACCCGGATGTCGTTCAATCTCCAGGAAGCGGTTTCGACGACGTTGTTAATTTGCCGTTAATATTAGCAAAACAGAAATATTTTCAGTCAAAGAGGGACATTTTTTGTAGTTAGTACTCTTAAATAAATAATTTGGTGCTTGGAATTCAGCAGAAGGTACATGCAAACAAACAGACGTGAAGAGAAATTTTAGCAATAGGCTACATATTTATTTTCACCACACTGTGTGTAACAACTAATTTTGGCAAATTTGACAAGCAGTCATAAAATAAAAGTAGAAAAGGCTATTTGAAAAATTCTAACAAACTTCTGTTGTAACACTAACATTTTCACAAAATATCGAATATGTAATTGTAATAAACTAGTGTACTATCAGGCAAAAATCATGTACAAATTCATATTTTTACATTAATCCAGACAGCTGAAAAATACAAAAACATGTGCACACATACAGACAAACAGGAGATAAACATGAGCAATGTGGCATGCAGTTAATGTCACTTAAAGTACCTCATGACTGAGTACATCACCACCTGAGGGACATTGTTGGATCAGTGTATGATGTAAGTCTGTATGACTGTAAGACAATTATTCTGTATGAGGTCAAAACATACTTTCATTACCTTTACATCCACTATTCTGCTGTGATGAAAAATGTAAAAAAAAAAGAGCAGGCACAGTTTTACTATTACTGCTATGCAATATTTGGTCATCTCATCCAAAATATTCTGACTCCTGTTGGCCGGTGAACTTCTACTACTGTATATTACGTGTATACAACTATACACATGACACAAATGCTTCAAATACAGAAAACAACCAAATAACCTTTGTTTCAAGTACAACACATTTAAAATCAGTTATTATATAATCTGATTATTCTATGTGCAAAACACAAAACAACACACTAACATATACAGTCTGTAACAAAACAAAACAAATACTGAGAACAATTTATCTGATCAAAGTATTCAATCAACCATAATACAATCTGTCTTCAAGAAGTTCTCCAAAACAGGACTTTCAGTCTTTTCTGTGCATTTAAGTAAAGATTACAGACTGGGTGGTGGGATAAGAGCAGATGCTCCAGTGGTCATTTCCCTTAAGACCGATCAAAGTGCTTGTGTGTATTGACAGTCAAGGAGGATCCGTCTACATTGAGGGGAGATGGATAAGGCAAGATTTGCAGTTTCTTGGGACGCAGTTGTAGAGCTCACAGATACTGTTAGGTCTGCAGAACAGAAAGGCGTTGCTCAATACACTGCTTACCTGAAAACAACAGAGAGATTGAGAAATTCAGATTAGATCAGAATAAAATCTAGTCAAGATCTAGGCATGATCACATAGGGAATCCATTCATATGTGGCATTTTAAGCTATCATCTTGTGGAGTTTGTGTGTGTCATGCTGTCATATACATTTATTTATGCTGTCAATGTCCTTTTGCTCTGTGATGATTCGGGACAGACCCTCCATCAGCAAAAGGGCTTTATGGTAGCGCTGGACTGATGCTGTGCCATAGTGGAACATCTCATCTAAAGCAGCAGACTGTACCTGAATGCATTAAGAACATACACATTAATGTTAAGATAAAGATATGCACTGGAGAGAATCTGGTTTGGAGTGAATATCAACATCCCCTGCTGTGAGGTGAGCTCACCATGTGCACAGTGTGGCTGTAGATGAGCTTCTCTGCAGTGAGTCCATTGAAGCGGTCCATAAGCTTCTGTTTGTCGAGCAAGAAGGTCTGCAGCTGGTGGTTGAGGGAGCGACAGTATGCTACACAGTTCTTGTACAATTCATTCAGCTTCCTGATCACTGCACAAAGGAAATACAGTATGCAAAGTCATTTACTTATTATAATAAATAGAAACTGAACCTTTTCATTGTGTTTCAACATGGAATGTCAATTCTCACTTCGTTAGACTACCACAGCAGAAATACCTGGACGGGTCAAGCTGCTCTCTGCAATTGTAATGCTTTTCATTTCTGAGACTATAATACCCAAAAGATCTTGTTCTTCCTAAACAAATACAAACATTGATACTCAACACCAGGGGTCACTGGTCTCACCTTGTTTGACTGTAGCAGAGGGAAGGAGTTGGTTTTGTTTGATATTCTCTTTAGCGGTGTGCAGTGCTGAGGACAGAAACTCTTCAGCCTTCATGTACAACACTAACTGCTCTGCATAGCTGGAATATGCACATAAGAAACAGAAGTCAAGATTTGCAAAGGAAGGGAGCTACTATATATGTTCAGAAAATGTAAAAAGCTTCATGCCTCTCACCTCCATTCTTTACTCAGAAGGCTGATCTGATCTCTCACCAAGCTCTGCTCTAGAAAGGACACATCAGGATTGCTGATTGCATCCAGCCCTGGGTCCTTAGAGGAAGCCAATTCCATGACACAGTGGACAAAAGCCAAGGTGAAACGCAGGTCACTCAGAGCATCTGTATGAGCCTGCTGTGAAAAGAACAGATAAAATACTGTGACTACTGAAACTGTTCATGCGGAATCTGAGTGTCTATTTTACGTTAATCTGCAAATGTACATTACATCTGTAACAAAACAGTCTGGACTATTCACTTGACAATACCATTATAGTATTTGTCTGTACCTCCATCAGTGTATCTTCAGGCAGCTCTGGAGGGTGAAAGACCAGACTGCTGTGTGGAGTAGCGTCCATGGCTTCAGTATCACTGTTTCTACGGCTTCCTCCCTGGAGAAGGCGACTGTTAAGTAGCCAGGCTGAGTTAATGTAGCTGGGGGAGCCTGCATTTAAGACAAAGGCAAATTCAGCTTAACCCTGAGCAGCTGAGACACGAGTAATGAAGAGACCATGGGAGTAACTGATGACATGTTTTAGGATTGCAATAATCAGGTGGCTCTTATTATGTGATGTTTTATTATTATTTTGATTACAAAAACATAATCCTTTAACAATTGCCACCATGTAATGGCCAAGGCTAACACCAGACTGTAACTTTAATGTGAAGAATCACAGTTTGTTCTTTTACCTGCCCAATGTTCAAATGGTTTACCTCAAATTTGATCTGGTTAACAAGGGCTCTCAGTACATGGCTTTTGCTTGATTTTTTTAATTGGAGAATTACACCCAACTTAATTTGCATAAGTGGTCTAAATGAACTCTAAACTGGAGATAGCAGTGCATAATAAAAATACAGCCTCACTGGATCACTCTTAAATGTACTCAATTAAGGGACTTCTCACAAACCTACTACAACACAAGCTAAAATAATGGTTATAAATGAATGCCATCAACAGTAAGTCAATATCCAGTATAGTTACAACACTTACCTGAGAACAGCCTTGATACCGTGGTATCAGGAGGAGTGTTTCCTTTGGATGGAGAACCCATTGTGAAGACTACAGGAGGTGGGCTGTCTGAGAACTGAAAGCCTCTACAACCAGTAGGTGGAGCTGTAGGGACACATTTGTAACGTCATACAGCGATACCTCACACCTTGCCTCCACAATGGTGTGTGTGTTTATTTCACGATAGGTATTGATTTTATTGTTATATGAAGCTAAAACTCAACTACTACTTTGAACTGGTACCTGTTATATCCATGCTTTTTTCACAGCTGAGGCTCTCGTCACCTCCCTCTTCAAAAAGGTGAGCTCCAAAGGCTGCCTTCAGTAGCATGTCAGACAGCCTGCCTGTGCTCAGTGATCTAGACATTCAATACAGCCACAGACACCATCGAGAGCATTTAATAATTGATCAGACGGCAGATCTTATATACTGTGTGACATCACTAGGTGCCAGATAGCAGGTTTTCATCTCAATTAGATGTGGATTATTGAAATAAACACATACAAATTCACAATTCATTCCATTGTCATATGATTTTGCAGGATGTTATTATATTATCATATAACCATAATTGTTATAGTCATAATCATAAATATAAATAAATAAATAAATAAATATATATATATATGCTGTTCTGACCTTTTAAAAGGGCCCTTTTTATTGGCTGATTTCTTGCTGAGGTTGGTCTGGGAAGCAGGAGATAGGTCAAGGGATTGCAGGTCTGGGACTGTCCTTATTCGGTTTAGCATTCTTGATTGAATCTGCTGTTGAAAAGGAAATGAAAGTTCTGAAACCTAATTTAATCGATAACGTGTATACTGTACAGTTAGGTAATGCTTGATTTCTACTGTGCGAGCTGCTGAGAAAACGAAAATGTGCTGTGTACATTGTGAAACAAAAATGCCAATGACTGACTAACATGATGGTGTGTAGATGACAAAATACTTATTTTTAGATGTCCTGTTTCTGTAATATAGAAGTTTTAGAAGCTGACCTTGGAGCTGGGGGTGTCCTGCGCGTAAGGAGAGCCGGGGAGCAGTCCAGTTCTTGTGCTGAGCGGGAGAGTCTGCTCTGAGGTCTTTGGGGTCATTCCCACTAGAGTATAGAGTTTTATGAAGATTAAACCATTAGTAGAAACAGTAAGTTAGGCCTGTGTAGTAAGTCATCAGTGTTCACTGGAACACTTTTGCTCATATGAATATCACTAACACAGAATGAAACAAGCTCAGGCATGTTCTCTGGGTGCTGCCTAAATAAAACTAGACAAGTCAGGCAGAGTGAAAGTGGGAAAATCAAAAACTTCACAAAACAACTCCGGGAATGTACTGAACATGACATATTTCAGATGGTGGAATTTTCGTTTAGTTAGTGTGATAAGCTGTAGGAGTGTGACTGAGAGAGTTGCTGTAAAAGAGCTCTGCTTAACAAACACTCCCTAGATAAGAACAAAAAACATAAGCCGATTGAGATGCCCACCTAGCGGGGAGGACTGTTGTGGTCGGGCTCCTCCAGTTGCCAGCCTTGGGGAGTTGAGGACAAATGCTGGACTTGGAGCTCTACAGCCTCCACATTGTGGGGAGCTTTCACTGCTGCTGCCAGCACAGCAGAGTGTGACCCTGAATGGCACAAGACATAGTTAGGCAAAGGCAGAAGAGAATGGGTAATAACAAAACACTGAGGTGGGGTGCGTGCAGAGATGAGACAGCTGAGTGACATGCCTGGTGGAGCCATGCAAGCCGACAGGCTGCAGGTTCTGTTCCATACGCTGATAGTTTTGGATCTGAGTCGGGACAGGAATGGGCACTGATTGGCTACGGCCAACAAATTCAACAGGCTTGCTGCATGGATGAAAGAGGAAGCAAAAAAATGTACACACAGGAACGCGCAATTTCAAAATCAAAAATAGCAGTGGGATTTACAAAAAGTAAATGAACATGTTCTAAAACCATAATTTCTCATAATTCTACATTAAAATGATCATACATACTGTTGGGTATATGCTCACACTCAACGTAATCATTTATCTCGGAACACTTTCACCTTCAACCCACCACAATCTAAACCTGCCTGGCCCTCTCTTACCCAACAGGCTTAGAGGGAGAGTGTAGCAGGGGAGAGGGTGGAGGTGTCTTTCCTGCAGCTCCGAGACCTCTCTCAGCCAGTAGTGAGGTCCTAAAGAAAGATATTTGTTAGCTCCGTCTGCACAAATTAATAATATTTACTATCATTAATTTTTCTTTAAACAACATTAACATCTTTAAACAAATCTGTTCTGCATTCTGTCTATAGCCGATGGAGGCTTGGAAGCTTCCCTTTAAGATGATGACTGTCACTGTGTTTTTGTACATGTCAGAAAGCAGATATCTGATTCCTTTACCCCGACAGTTTATAGCAAAGAAACTGAGATATTAATTTAATTTTTCAAAAATGGTTTTGTGATATTTAAATAGAAATGTTTAATGTGTGTGGACACTTGAATCATCCACACAGTAAATCGGTGTGATACATCAGGCAGAATTTCACATTAGCCCACATACTGACATCATATTCAATTATTGCCTGATACTGATGAACTGACAAAATATTGTGCACCTGTAGAAGTGACTACTCACCCACTGTATATCAGGCAACTCTCAATGGGTGATCCAACTTCCACCTCACATGTGTACTCACCTACAAAGCAGTAAAATAGAAATAGTCAGACTCCTCCACAATAAAATAAATCCAGATGTATATAGAGTGAGACTTAGATGTCTTACTGGGAAACTGGGCAGGCACTATGACATAGTCTTCTGTGTAAGATGAGGTGTTCCTACTGTCTTGATTGGCTCTTTCTTTCAGCAGGAAGCAGGGGGTGTCCTGTGGAGGGGAATACTGTGCTTTGGGCTGAAGTCGGTGCATCTCTCCATTGGAATGCTAAGAAAGTGTAAAATAAAGTAAAAATGTAAAATATAACTGATAAATTACAAGGAAACAAATTATTTGTTATATGTATTTCTTTAAAAAGACATTTACATTTCATATCTTTTCTCTACCTCACCATCTTTTACATTTTGTTTAATAAATCCACAAAAGAAAGGTGTACGCACTTGAGGGGAGGCCAGATGGGATGTGGAGGAGCTGCTAGAGGAACTGCCTGAGCCTGAATTGGGGCAGGAGCACACAGGAGCTGGAGAGCCTGTCAAAAAAACATAAAAGTGCTTTTGTTAGGAGGCCGGCTACAGCACCTTTATTGATTCTAAGCTGTACTGAGACAAGCAAGATACAGTCCGTACATTTCTTTGTGGACGAGCTTGTCTCCAAGAAGGGATGGTGGAAAAACTCATCTGTAAATGTAAAGATTTAGATGTAAGAGAAGTTTTTTTAAAATGTAATTATGAAAAGGGATTCTGAATGTTAAAAGGCAGAGGCTCACCAAAGCTGATCCGTTCTTTGTGGTTTCTCTGCAGCAGCCCAAACAGTAGGTGTCTTAGGTTACTAGAAGTCTCCTTTGGGATGCTGGGAAAATACAAAGGTTTCCTATTTAAATTAACTTTGATTAGTTAGAACACTGCTAACATAAATCATGGAAAAAACAAAACGCTTACAAACAAATTTATACAAGATGTATGAGAGGAACCTTGACTTAAGTCAGATTACAACAATTTTAGATACACAATACAATCCAGGAAGAGGGGAAAACCATTTGGGGAGTTAATCCCTGCATGCAGCTTCATATATACACATACACATATTGAATGTGTAGCCTACATGTTAGAAAGATCATGCTAATATTTTGAATTTGCTTTCTGAATTTGAATTTGTTTCATAAGCTCAGAGTGAGCTGTAAAATATGTGAATTTTTAATCTAATTTATGGCTTTAGTGCAAAACCTCAGGGCATCATGACAGTCAGAGTCAGTACAGATCGTGTGCGTGTGTGTTTACGTCTGCGTGGAGCAATGTGGGTCATGTGGAATATGACCGTGCAGGCCACTAGCTGGCAGCTCGGAGGAGGTTATATATAGAATGACAAGAAAACAACAAACCATGCCTCCTCACACACAAACAGGGCCTGTCTTATCACCTGAGTATCACTGTGAAAGATAAGCATGGCCAAGAGCCATACACAGGCTGGCAAAATACACCATGACAACAGTGGGCAAACAATCCATAAATCCCTTTGAATGCTTTCCAGATTCAGAACATGAGTGATTCAGTGTTCAAAATGACTTTTGTAAAGGCATTTGTCAATTGATATCAAGGCAAGACACCAGACTTAGCATCATACATTTGTTAGATTTTCAACTGTGTGAGATCGAGAGCTGATCGAGAAAGTTCTAGATGATCAGCCCCCTCGGGTGTCCGTTTGTTCCACATTACGATTATTTTTAGTGTTGTGTGCGCTTGCACGTGTGTGAAAATCATTCACATACGCACAAACGTGAGTGTGAGAACAGGGCAGATTAACAGTAAGTCATTAATCAGCAAACTGAGTGTAGAGAAGACAGATCTCCCTGTCATGCATGTTTACTCCCTCCTCCTCTCATCTTCCTGTGTGTGTACAGTACATATGTGTGTTGGGGTGGGGTCGTCCAGGGTTGCACTAACCTGGGTAAGAGGGTCCTGTTGCTTTCATAAAACAGACGGAGCTCCTGCGGTGTGCTGGCCTGCACACACACACACATAAATCAAACATGAAAATTACCTTTTACATCCACACACACATATGTGCACCTGCAGCCTTACAAACAAGCATTTGAATACAAGATAGTGGAAAGTTTCACTATTTATTTGCCTACATCATTACAAATATATGTAATGCCACAACGCATGTAATCCAAACATAAATTTGGGAAATCCTTGGAAATGCCAGCTAAGCCGGCTAAGTAAACATCATCCTCACCAGCAGCTAACCTCACACTGACCCTTGGACTTATCTCAACTCACTGACCTGCCTGGCAGAAATAGAAGTCAGTCTTGCCTCTCATTCTCAAAATGCTTTCAAGGAAACTGCAACATAAATAACCTCAATTTAGGTTCAAAAGGTCAAAACAACAGAATGCTTCTTCTCCTTTAACCGCTAACACATGGGGAGAGACAAAACGTGTCTAATGCACATGTCCATACATAAATCACGACTGAGGCAACACTCAGCCACGTGAACAGTAGAAAGTAATACCTAGGGTTGTGAAACAAACATATTTACTATGCGTTCAGAAAAATGGCTTGCAGCCATTTCCGCATGCCCCCCCATCTGTAAACAAGGCTCTTTCCTAACAAGTAGTCAAGCTGTTCCAACATTTTCCAACTAGCAACACTGGAGATCAGGGAGAGTGTCACCCAGCAGGCAGGTGGTTTTAACAGGTTTGTGTTGGTGATCATGTTCTGTGTTGTGAAAGGGATGCATCATGTTCAGTTTTGTGTTGTCAATAACAACCTTCCTAGGAACTAAAGCAAAACAATTTCATAAGTATTTGTCATTATGTAAGGAACCTTAGCGAACATTTGTTAAATGAATTGTTAAATCCATTTACTAAACACCTAAAAAGAGTGATGTTACAGTTTTTGTATCTGCTTTTAACTGCCACTCACGTGAAATGGTGCCTTTCCAGTCAGACACTGGTACACAATAGTACCTATGCTCCACAGATCAGCCTTGGCATCATAGTTCTGGGACATGATGACCTCAGGAGCCTGTGTCCAGACAAACACAGTTTACAGCTTAGAGACACAGTGACATTACACCTTGTTGGCATGGGAAACCAGAGTAAGAGACCTTAATACTCACCATGTACATGGGAGAGCCACACAGCGTGGCTGCCATAGTGTTTGTCTGGAGATGACGTGCAAACCCAAAGTCAGCTGGAGGGTGACAGAAATAAGGTGAGGGACATACAGTGGTGTGTGTGTGTGTACAGTTAAAAATGAAGTAACTCCACCATCTTCCTTAAATCAACACATTTTCACAGACATACTGCCCATTCAGTTCTTCTAATACTCTGCTGAGTGAAGTCATTACCTATCTTGATGCAGGTATTGATGGAACTGGACCTGCGCCCCTCTGGGTGGCAGAGCAAGATGTTCTGGGGTTTGAGGTCTCTGTGGAGGATGCCTTTGCTCTGCAGGACCTTCATGGCCTGAGCGATCTGCTGCAGGAATACACGGATGGTGTCCTCACTTAACGTGCCCTTAGCTGAGGGTCAGAGGGACGAAATATATAAGATGATTCAGGAGGAAATTAGCATGGCAACAGATTAAAAGGTTATTGTAGCCTATTAGCGTCTAGATCTTATTAGAGTTGAATCAATTAGTCGATCAGTAGAACATTAACCGTACCATTTTGACCATTGATCAATCGTCAGTCACTTTTTAAGCACAAATGCCAAATTTTTCCATTTCTGCTTCTCAAATGTGAATATATTCTGCTTTTTCTAGTCTTCTATGACATATTTTTGGATTTTGGACTGTTGGTCAGACAAAACAAACAATATGAGTATGTCAACTTGGGCTTTGGGGAGTTTTTCACTATTTTCTGACATTTTATGGACCAAATGATTAACTGGGAAAATAACCAACAGATTAATAATAATGAAAATAATTGTTAGTTGCAGCCCCTGATCTTACTTACAAATTAGATTTACCTTGCTTCTCACCAGAAACTCGAATATGATGAAAGGTGAAGATGCACAACTCTAATCACATCCGCGTCACTGCTGTCTTCATGGAAGAGAAGTTTGTTTACGATGGGGCTTCATTTGGATACTAATGAAGCTCCCCCCACCCTCCTCTTCCCAGTACATCCAGTATTTATAGCTGCAGTGTTTTTCCACCGGATAAGTGTGTGACAGATGGGTGAGGTCATGTGGGTGCTCCGTGAACCTTGCCAAGCGTGACTGAATGTTGTGAATAGCTGGATGTGCCACCTTGGCAGGGACACAGAATGGGCAAGTCTACAAAATAAGAGACGTTGGCACGGTGGCAGAATAAGACCAACGCTCCACATCAGCATTTAAATAGACACATTGACACCGACGAGGTAAATTTAGCCTGAGAAAAATCAACTCGATGCTCTCAGCCGCGTCATCATATTTTGAAACAGGGTTTGAAACTTGAGGCAGGGGAAATTTCTGTGTGACAGTCTAGTGAGAAAAAGTTTTTTATTATTCTAAGAATTTAAATGTGTGGAGATCACAAGGTGCACGGAAAGCCAGCAACATGAAAAATAAAAACTGGGAGCACTCATTTTGTACTGATTTTTACATAATTTGTAGGAAAAACCGATTGGAACCTTAAACCTGAATTATATGGATGTTCTGCTCTGCCTCCTCAAAATCCTATTATTCCTTCCTTTCTTGCTTTGACCACAGGTGAAACGGAAAACTTTACAGGAGTGAGGCATGAGCTATATTAAGACCTGCGTGATGTAGCAAACTTACAGTGAAGGTATTCTGCCAGGTCGCCTCCATTGCAGTACTGAAAAGACAAGAAAGAAAAGTCTTAATAGAAGCTCTGACAATGCTGCCTTGTTAGTGAATGCGATACATTTCCACATGAAAACAGAGCAGGCATTACCATTTCTATAACAACTTACCTCCATGACAAGATACACACATCCTCCCATTTCCTGTTGATAAAACCAGAAAAAATGCAAATGATCAGTGGAGTAGTAACTGAAAGACACTGATGCTAAGAATCAGATTAAAAGTTACTTTTATATCTTTTATAAGGATTTAATGAATGGTAATAAATATATTCATTTCATGTAGAGAAATGGGGAATTGTGACTTATACCAACAATCCATCAATGTCTTAGTAGCTGTGCCCCAGGTTACACAACCAGTGACACCAGCTAATTTCTTACATGGAGATGACTCTTTTTTGGCTCGTCACTAGCGGCGCTTCTAGAAATTCTGGGACCCCTGACAACAGCTAACTCGGGGGCCTGAAACTTTACCCCGTCATGGCCCCTCTGTCCAGCTCTGGGCCCCCTGAATCAACCAGGACCCCTCCCTAGTTCGGCGCCCCTCTTCATTGCCAGTGAAATAGTCACAGAGCGGTGAGATGACATGGGGTGGGGTAAAGGGGTGAGAAGTTTAGGGTGTCTGTCCTTCGTGACTTGACTGGAAGGTAATGAGTTGGGCAGCAAGTTGCCTCTTGTTGGTCTTTTATATCACCAAGTTAAAGCTAGCAGGGTCTGTGTATTGGAGAGAAACTTAACAAGTGTTTACCACTTGTACTATTGAACAAATAACACCTTGTGGCTATTATGATGTAGTGAGTATCACTATTACAGATAATAGAGGGGGTAAATAAACACACTGCTGTCTACAAAAGGCTCGTGCAGCCTGACCTAAAGTGTATCATCTAAAGTCATTAGCCTTGTGTGTTGGTGTGTGCCTGCTGTGAGACGCTACTCAGACTCAGTGTTTTATAAGCCATTGTCTAACCGGCTGCACCCTGCCATCTGTTAGAAATAGTGAGAGATCAGCTCACCCCTGTCTAGCAGGTGTCAGTGAGGTGAGAAGAAGAAAGCACACACACTCACATCAAAGCTAATGGTATGTCCTGTGCTACTGTATGTGTGACCTGTTTAAAAGTTTAAGGATATTTACTTAGCCTATGGCATACAGTAAAACACTCTACAGAGGAATCAATATCATGTTCAGATTTAGGATACCATATCAGATGCTAAAAAACACCCACTTTTCACTCTTTTAGAATAATTTGTTTGAGGGACATCTAAAGAAAGGTCACTGAGGTCGCAAACCACATGAAAAACTACAACAACCGACAGCCAAATTTATATCACATGAGCAAATGACGTTCAGTGTGGCAACATGTCAACATGTTGCAGGAAAGTCTACACTATTGCATGTGTGTGAGAGGAGAGGAGGCAAACCATCTTTACCTGATAGTCAAGTAGTCTGACAATATTCTCATGTTTGAGTTCCTAGAAGAGGTGGGAAAAAAAAACATGTTAGTTAAAAGGTACACAAAGAGACTGATACAGAATGTATGGCAACATTAAAAGTCAACTTATTACCTTCAATATTTTAATTTCTTTGGCAAGCAGAGACTGTGATTTGGCCAAATTTTTCTTGTTGATACACTTCACAGCAACTTCCCAGTCACGTTTCTTGAAAGGTACAAAAAAAGAAGTACAATTCAAAATACACCAGCCTAACATGTACCAACAATGACCAGACAAATACCAATTTGTCTCAGACATTAAACTTACCTCTTTATGTCTGCCTTTGAACACAACTGCAAAGGCACCATGACCAATCAGGTCTTTCCTGTTGAACTCAAACTTCCCAACAGACTCCATGGATAATAAAAAGTAAACACGTTAAAGTATCCGAGCAGGTTCAAGAGGTTGATTTTCCAACTGAAACAGACGTACAGTCCCACGACACTTCCCTCGTGCCGGTAAATCCCATTTCATTGATGAAAAATACTGTCTTCACACGTGACAAGCTTTATAACCGAAGAAAATGTCGAAGACAACATTACGAAATTTCTGTCAACATAAAAAGTTAAAACAACGTGAATAGAAATATAACAACTGTATGTAAACAAATTATTAGCGGCCCGCTGTGCTTCTTTAACGATTCAAATGAGTCCCTGTTTCTTTTCTAGAACCGGTAGAAGTCAAAAGCTCACGTTAGTGTTGTTAATCGCTGTTTGTATTCAGACTCTGAGCTCATATTATTGTCTTCTTCACCTTTCTACCCATACGCTGTAGTTATTCATATCTCACGGCGAGCATGCGCAAACAGACTAGCAGCTGTTTGATGATGGCCCCTTCAGGGTCAACTCGTAAACTCGTAATTCTTAACTTAGCTAAGACTTATTTTTAAAAGCTATATCAAGGCGGACCCATTTTCCAAAAGTAGTGTTATGGTGGTTGTTGTTTTTATTTTAGGTGTTTAGCAGCGCAACGTATTTTTTTTCTCTTGTATGTATGATCCTTAAAATATTTTCATTAGTCAAAAATGTATATGCACACACAAATTAAACAAAGCTCATAGAAATATCCAAAATAACCATAAACAGTATTCCACGTAAAATAAAATCCATCACGTTTACTCCCAATTACTGAGACAAATTCCATCTTAACATATTCATGTACAGTATTACCTGCCCCAAGGCCCAGGGGCCTACGTGATCTGTGACAAGTGATGGTTCAATTCTCATAAAAGAGTAAAATGGCTCAGTTAATGTCCTTATGAAAAAAAAGAAGAATTAGCCTGTATTTGTCCCCTTGAGTTTTTTGTAGGCCGTTTAATACTGACACAATGCATTTTAGGCATTTATGTCGAGGGGCCTACTGTCTCCAAATCCATAAATGCCTAAACATCACAGAAACAACGGTATCATAGACACCTGCCACTTTCTTTGTTGTGTGTTTACAGGATTGGTTAATCATTTGTCAAGTCTGTCGTAAAACTGATAAAATTGTCATGTGTACATGAACATTGAAACAGGTATTGCTCACTCTAAACATTACATCCACAGTCGTTGTTATGTGTAAAATCCATTCCAAAGTTCATCTGTAGGGAATATGAGGCTTCAGCAGATTGAGATAATCAAATTAAGAGGGTGTCTTTAGAAGTTTTTTACTCTTTTTAGTACAAATCTTCCTTTGTGTTTCTCAAGAGGGTGTTTTCTTGCTGAGCTTTGGAGAAGGGACAGTAACGCAGAGAGAGAATTCTGTTTTAAAAAGACAGATTTATTTCTCTAACTTGACCACAGAAGCACTCATTAGGAAGGGATCTTTTAATCGCCAGCATGAACAGCAGGAGCGATCACAGCAAGCAAAACTTGTTTCAATGTAAATATGGACACCTGACTATTGTTTCAAGACTGAAACACAACAACTGCTTTCAGGTATTGGTATTCTTCAAAGGCATCCTTACCAAAAATCGATTGATAATAATGTAATTCACAGGTACATACCCAACTATCCACCAAATAGCATAAGTCGTACCGGCCTACAACCAATACGAATGTGAACACGATAGCAAAAACCATGTAATAAAGATGACACTTATTTCTTGTCATAAACGTTTTATAATAAAGATAATTGGAAGCACAAACCATAGTACCATAAGACAACAATCATTAAAGGCCATACAAGCATAGAAATACTGAAATATTTAACTTTAAATCTGACATGAAAAGTGAGCGCAGAGTGACTTACAGTAAATCCTGTTTTAGGAAACTTAATGTTGGTACAGTGTAAGATCAATGACATTTTAAAATATGTCATCTCCCTCCATTCTCACAGTATGTTAAGGGAAAAAAAGCAACAACCTTATCAGGTCCCTCTGTTGTAGAACATATTTCACTGTACAAAAAAAATGTATTGAAAATGTAAAAGAAATTAGCAACAGAAATAGCAAAAAAAGACACCATAAAACTTCACAGAATTGTGTCCAAAACACAACCAGTATTCACTATTCCCCCAAAAAGCGTAACATACTGCAGCTTACTAAGATGTGAGGTACAGCAAATATACCAGTCAGTTCATTTCAAGAGGGAAAACACACAAATAGAATTTAACATTAGAACATACTGATTGTTGAGCTGTGAACTCTGCAGAAGACATGATACAGAACTCAGAATCACAAAATAAATAAATACATTATATCAGAATTGCATAGTGTGTAATTCACTGCTACTTCATCCATGGTTATTATACAGTTGTTGTGTTGCGTAGTCCCCAAAGTTGGATTAAAGCTGTATGAATCAGGTGAATCTAGGAGACGTTCATCCAGGTAAAATAAGCAATTTGTGCTTTGTGATGATGAATAATGTTAACAGCTGGTGAAACCATCATGTCATTGTTTTTAAGGCATACACTAATACTATATTTAAGGAAAATATACTGCTTTCCTTGGTCTTTTTCTATCCAAGTTTATGCATTTGTACCCAATCATAGCCTGAAAATACTTATTATCGTCACAAATTTTAATATGTTACATTAAATTAAAGCAGATGTAATTGAACTATTTTATAGTGTGAGTTAAGTTAAACACATCACTGTGATTTAAAATAATATTTTGACATTTTGGGAAATATGCTTATTTGCTTTCTTGCTGAAAGTTAGATGAAAAGATGATTAACAATGTCATGTCTGAATGCTAAGTATGAAGCTATGGCCAGCAGCAGATTACTTTATCTTAGCTTAGCACAAATTCTGGAGAGAGTGGCAAGCAGCTAACTGTAAAAACCACAATGTGTCGTCTTTACACTTAGGTTTTTGTACAGATTAAATAAATGAGATATAACATGTTAATTATTGAGCTTTAGAGGTGCTGGTAGGCAGATTTTGTCACATTTGAACAGAGCCAGGCTAGCTGTTTGAAAGTGGTATCAATCTTTTCATACGCTCAGCAAGAAAACAAACAGACATATTTCCCAAAATGTTGAACTATTCTGTTAAATAAACTCTTGCCAATTAGTAAATCAACTGCAATGTACAGATGGACCATGCAACAGATAAATCGAGGCACTCCACTACACGGCGCGTCACTGCCAGACCCTGAACTACACTCATGGATCTTAAGACTCTCTGTCACTTCACTGACCTCCTCAGAAATCCCTGCTCTTGTTTTTGGGGACACAGTATGTTTTTATGAGACAATAATAAGGCACAGTCCTTAGAGTCTGTTTGTCTTTAAAGGTGAAGCTACTATTCAGGCTACACCACACCTCCTTTGGTATCACTTTCACTTGAGCGGACGAGTGTCCAATTCATTACATAACATAGTGGGAGAATACTCTGGCCAGTGTTTGTCATTCTACACTAGTGAGCTTCAGATTGCTCTCCTGCCGCAGACAGAAGCGATGGTCTTTGGTTCTACACTGCGGAGAGGTCAATACGATTGGCTGAGTTGGTGCTTTTGTCCCATGTGTTCATCTTGGTGGGAGTCACGCCCTCCTTGTTTCCATTCATCTGGAGGATGGGAAGGAGAATGTTAAGACTTAGGTGGTTAATAGTTGAACAGCTCATTTTTGTTTGAGCAAATCTTTAACGCCAGCACTCACAATGTCAGAGTTGAATGGCTTCACGTTGATGTTTCGGATGGAGCTGCTGGTAAGAGACCACACCTTGGTTTTGTGTTTGAAAGCAGCTCTGACCTGCAGAAAGAAGTAACAGAAAATGGAGACAAATATATATCTTATCACCTTAAATCAGACTAATTGAGACCCTGGGGTCAAATTAAATTCTGGTTGTTTAGTATGTGGACAACTTTCTCCCACAAGATGTGACAAATCAAGACATTAAAATTTAGCACCATACCTCAGAGTTGAGAAGACAGTGAAACAAGAAGACAAAGAACCCCTAAAGTAAAGGAAAAAAATGTCAACTTTCGTAGAATTTTCACAAATGGCTGCAAATCTTTTGGAAAATGAAAAGACCCCGTAGTGAAGAACTTACTTGTAACGAGTTGAATACAGCAAATATATATAGGAATGGCAGAGAGTGTGTGTTGACAGCAAGAACGCCAAAGATCCAGGAAATGCCGAGTATAGGCAGGAGCACAGCCACTGCCTTTGCAGTCAGCCTTGAAACAAAGCAATTATATATTATTAGCTTTTAATAAGAGAACAACATTTAATCATTTAAAGAGCATTGGTCTGATCATGAAAACAAATACTCACTTGACTGCATTGGCATCTCCATGAACCTTGTAACTCTCTCCGCTGATTCGAGATATGATCCTGGTCACAGATATCAGAATACCAATGTTCACCTGGAAATCACAGAGGAGGTTAAATACATTTAACACAGTGGCACAGGAGATATGATTGTATTTCTTTCCTCCTGGAATAGAACACAAGTTCACCAAGAATACAGATTACATTGTAGATCAAATTACGCAGCAAATTGGGAACTGTCATGAAAAATGCAAATTGTCGCAAATTCCTCACCACAATGACAAACAGAGCTGGTGCCACAAATGCCCAGATGGCTCCATTCTTCAGTGAGAGCCAACAGCTGAGAAAGCAAGAAAATCACATTGTGTTCCCTTTCAAGTAAAATGCTATAATGCTTTAATGTAAATATGGAATGACATATGTTGTTGCTGTTAACCTAAAAGCTTTTGGACAACATTGAACACAGTTGATGGCTCCAGTTTCCTCCACAGGTGACGTCATTCTTATGCAATTTCAGCAAGCTTTGATAGAGTAAAATTAATTCCATATAATTCCTCCAATTTTCTTTTTGAAAGTGCAGGTCATACTTACTTGTCAACCTCGCCATAACTGTCCAGAGCTGATGTCATGGACACCACACATATAACCAACGGAGAGCCTGATAATAAACAAAGAAACCAACACATATGTTACACATTCACTAAAAATGTCACATAGCACCCATGATTGGATTAGCATGCTATGTAGCCCTGGGGCAAAAATGTGATTTCTCTTTGTTATGTTCATGTACCCTGTTGTGTTCAAGTACCAATCTAGTACAGTGCTACATAACATACCATGGCAGCTTAATTGTATTTTCTGTATCGACTAAACATTTGCAAAACAGATTTTTTTAATATTTCAAATCCTGTATTGTTTACATCCATGTTTGCTTGCTAGCAGTCTTCTTCTTCCCTGCCTTTGTTGGCACATTGCAAAATTTTTTGCACCAACAGTCACTCAGCAGAAAAGGAATTTGTACTGCCTCGCTCGTATGCTCGTGCACACAAAAATAAAAATATTGCTCCACAGTGCCACTCAAAAAACTCCACAGGGTACCTTTAATCAAACCACAAACAAAACTTGACACACACTAAACCTGAGGCGTTTAGACCCAGATCACAGGGTTGGTAATTGTTAATGACAGCATCAACACAAGTTACCAACACTCTCATATTCTTAGATGAACAGGATGATTTAGGAATCATCTCAAAAAAGCTGTTGAACATTGTGATGTTGTGATGCTGTTAAACATTGTGACACATGTTATATTGTCCAACGTGGTAAACTCCACCCATTGTAGAACTAGTCTTTGCATACATGTTTGAACCCAGTGGTGGTTTTATTTATCTTGTGTGCTAATTGCTCATTTCCATGAAAATAACTCCTTTTATTTTGGTGCCTTGATCTATTGGCTTGCCAAACCCAACGGTTTCTAGCATGCTATACTACAAGGAAACTGTTACTATGAAGGACGAAATTAAAGATAAAGTGGTCGACAGCCTTTATCACAGCTAATAGCAACAGCAATTCATTATAAAATGAGTGTTTTTTATGTATAACAGCTATGCTTCTAACTGTCAGACAAGTCTCCAGCACATAATTTGCAGTTGGCCACACAAAATGAAAAATTACTCTGGCTAGAAGAAAGGAAGTAATGAAAAAGGGATCGTTTTTCCACTAATGGGTTCAACATGTGAAGGAGAGACTATACATTCCTCAGCAGTACGGTATACGTATGTCCCACAATCTTTTTTTTCTGTCCATCAAACTCCGGTTCACTGAGATCAGGAGAGGCAATTGTTATACTGGAATGTAACTCAAAGCAGATTTATTTAACAGGGTCAAAGTTATTTACTTTTCATAAACAACATTTGGCCAGTAAGGTAACTTAAAAAATGGCCAAATCATATTTACAGTAATGGGTGAAATTAGGGACAATAAAATAAGATTACAGAGTGCATTCTTGAACACGACATAAGAAAGAAATCACACAAGGAATAAGACAGATATGTTTGTTATATTCTGAAGCGAATATGCCAGATATATGATTCCATCTAAGTGTAGTAATTAAAGACTGCTGAGCAGACCTACCCCAGCCAATGCCATAGTAGTAGAAGTGTTTGCTGCCCTCAGAGCCGAACACCTTGACCACCATACTGTAGAGGTGGAGGCCCTCCACCAGCATCCAGGCGAAGGCGCTCAGAAAGAAGAAGTGAAGCAGGACAGCCATTACCTTACAGGGCAGCTGGGACGGGGGACAAAAGCAGGCTTTTACGAATCACCATTTTCCTTTGTCTTTTCCTCTGTTCTGTTTTTCTTTTGCACCAGTGGCTTGTATTTTTTTTCTTTTTTCTTTTTTTCACACTGTAGTTCACTTCATACCTTCGTGTTACACAGACTTTTTTCATCCTCATCCTAATCATTTTAACAACCTTCACTCGTTTTATGATCATCATCCCAATTTTTCTTTATTGTCTTCATCATCGTAATCATTGTTACAACCATTATAATCATCGTCAGTCTGCACTGTGTGCCTACCGTGCCCGGGTCGAAGCGAGCGCTGATGAGCAGTAAGATCTCAGCCACCAGGATGGCAAAGGACAGGTTGGCGTGGATGTGGTAGCGTTGGTTACGGATGGTACTCACTGACCTGCAGAGCAGCAGAAGGACAACATCTCATTAACTTGCTATAATACTGGTAATAAGAACACTTAGTATATAAGTACATACATATAGGACCACATGGGTAGATTTATAAAATAGAATATACAGCATACATGCATATTAAATACAGTACAAAACGTTTATGTGTAAATCCACTGAGTGATAAAGAGTGTGATATATTGTTTTAAATTCTATGAAAGGTTGTTCATGTGATTAAATGATTATACTCACGACAGAACAGCAAAAGTGACCAGAGTGATGGCAAGACAGAAGATGGAAATTGAGCAGCCAACATAACCAATGGTTGACAGTGCCACCCTGTGGCCAGTAGTGAGCTGTGTACAGAGATACATCTTCTCATCATCAACAATGGACAAGACTACATGTAAAAACATTCATATTTTGCCAACATGGTGGGTCAGTACATTGTGCCACCAACGCACATGCAAAGCTAGTTTAGCCTGTTTCGTTCAGCCTGTATCATTAGCCAAAAAATTCAAAGGGGCCCTGTTTAGTTTATGATGATGAACACAATGCTCTCATTAGTATTTCTTCATCAGGCTACTCTCCAAGTCATAAAGCTTTAGCAAAATGGTTTTAAATCCTGCCGTGTAAATGACAAAACACGTTTCTAGATGGCAGGTATTCACATATTATATGTATTTTCTTTACATGTTTTAACCGTTTTGATATAATGCTGTTTTTCTCTTGTATGGAGTCGCAGTAAAAGTACAGTCAAATACCTATTTTTTATGATTTTGGGATTAGCAAAATGTACATTGTCCAAGAAGCTTAAGAGTGACAGTGATAATTGTGTTTCTTCATACGCACATATCCATGGCGTACGGCCTAGTGCATTGATGTTGTTTTAGAGTTAAAGCTATTTTGAGGGTTTGGGTTTGATTCTCCATTAACTGCCTTCACATGTGCCTTGTCATTACAAGGGCAGAGGAGTCTTAGTCTTCCAGAAAAGGGATACGTGGGACGTTCTCTCGCAGCTGAGGGATGAGGCAGCCCACTAATTAGAGACTGGCTAAGGGAAAGTATAGCATCAAATAGACTTCTGTTCCTGAAATACAGCACTGGCCCACTTAGCTGCAATAAGAAGTCCTCTTTTCTATTTAAAGGAGCCATCGTGGATGCTGACCACACTCCCATGGCACATATTCTTGGATAAAAAAGAGTTAGACTGTGGTGATAACGTACATACATTTGGCATTCCAAATTGCTCTGCATGCAGATAATGTAAATGTAAAATACTGTGCAGGACAGTGTTTGGAGAAGAAAATTAATGTTACCTCAAATGTTTTAAAGGGACAGTTTTGGAGAATGGTTCAAAGGGACAGTTTGTGGTCTCTTGAGAGACTGTGGTACTTGAGGAATGAACCACTGACCTGTGCAGTGATTCAAAAGAACCACACTTAATCATGGCTGTCCAAATTACTTCTGTATAAAACCACCAGTAAAACCGACATTGTGACTGTGTAGGTCTGCTTACAATTGACCTACAGGGAGGAACGATAAACTGCCCAAAGGCTGAAGTGGGGGATTCTGGTTGATGGGTTACTGTGTGGTAAACCATTGCTTCCTGTCCAATTATGTTCCTACAAATCTACTTATTTTGTGACAAAGACACAGAGGGAGGGACACATTTTTAAATACGGCTGGTATAGATGGATAAACCTTCCTCTAAACAGTAGTGGGAGGTTTACGGTTTCTGAAAGTTTCCCTACAACAGTTTAAATGAAAAGCACTGTGGAGAAAATTATCAATAGGCATTTTTCACAGCAGACATTTGACTTGTCTGTTCTGTGTTCTATTCCAGTGACCATGACAGTTTGTGTCCATGACAGTTTGGCAGTGAGCTAGCATGCAAAATAGCAGGATCACAGATGTATTATAAGAACTAGATACAGGACTCAAAAATAGCTTCCAGGTTTGCTTCCGCGTTGTGCAGCCCACTGCACATGAACATCAGTGTTTCTCCCACTGGCCCCACCTGCATGTTCCCGCTCGGCCTGTAGACTTTATATTGGGATGACATCGCACACTTAAATTCATAATACATGGAGCAATAATTGACCATGTTTGCAGTTTGAGGCGTCCTGTCAACAGCCATAAAGAAGTCTCTTTTATAATGGTCTATGGGGGAAATACTTTTTGGGCTGCAGGGATTTTTTCTTGTTGCAGTACCTTAAGTGGCCACTAGGACACAGCAAGGCTGAGTGGTGACTCTGTACATCCATGACCAGGACCCTGACACTGAAGCAGCTAAATGGAATTCAGTCAACATAAATTTTATAATTTACACTGTACTTTTTGTACTGTGACATGTCAAAATGTCTTCTGTGAAAAAGGTGAATGTTAAACCTGCGATCATTTATTTTTTGGTCACTTGGGGGCAGCACAACAAGCTGAAAACACAATGTTGACATACTGTATTATAACCTTATAAAGGTGACGTGGCTAATGTGTTAGAACAGTTGCCTATTACACATCGGGCAGATGTGGAGCAAAGTAAGCATTAATTTGTAGCACTGTTTATGGTGACTCGGCAATTTTCAAAATCCAATATTCTCCACCAACTCCTGAGGAAATATCTGACTCTTTAGTTGCAAAATGCTCCACTATATTCACCAGCTACTTGCTAACTTTGCCTGTCTGCCGTTTGGTGCTGGGCAGGTAGCGTGCAGTCGGTTTATCAGAGCTTTTTCACTGATAAAAGCTGCCTGCTGCGATCCATTGTTAATATAAAAGAAATAAATTAGAGCAGAGTAGCCAGAATGTCATACCTTTAAGGGCACCACTTGCATAAGTATGGCAAAGTTGGTAAGGTGGTTGCACAAACACACAGAGTATGTCATGTTTCCATCTGAGCGTACACAACCTTCATTGGACCATACTCCCTCGTTTGAACTGAAAAGGATGACAATTAGGTATTATTCACAGAGAAAATATACTCAAGAAATATATTAATATAAAGATGCTAGCATGAAGAACACATATACAGACAAAATTGGTTTTTATAGGAGCACTGCTGGCAGGGATGACTAAACATGATCCATTGTGGGAGGCACACATTTGTTTGCTGAATTTACCAGGGCAATCTGACAGGGCAATCCAATAAGTCACATTTTTCTTGAGATTCAGGGCAAAGGGGAGTAAGGAGAGGAAACATTTGAATCCAACTAAAACACACTCCCTTTTAAACTGATTTATGCTTTCTAAATATTTTGGCTCCATTCATCAGATCTCCATATTTGTAACAGAGGGCTGTTGCTCAAGATACACCACACTGAAACAGCAACACATGTAACACACAAATGTTTCTGATTTGGATGAGTAAAAGGGAAATACACCTTTTCCAAATCATTGGTCATTTCTTATGATTTAAAGCTTTAAAGTCATGAGCAAATAATATGCAGAGTCAACAATCAAGACTGATAAAATCTCTTTGGCTCTACATCTGAATGAATAATTGAGACATGCTGCATCTAAATCATGAACACAGACCCACCTGTAGTCCAAGAAGGCACAGTAGAGGAAGACTTTATTGCTCTGATTTAGTACTTGCTCTTGCTGTTCTTTAGTCTGAAAAAGAAAAGTCAAATAAAATTGAGATCTTTAATTACGAGAGAAAAAGTATGTGATATAGGAAAACATTTGCTTTTGGATTGTACCGGCTCATTTAATCAGAGCAACCTGTTTCGGAAAATGTGCTTTGATCATGAAGACGTGGAATAATTTAGACACACATTAGCAGCATTCTTTCCTTAATGCTCTTTAGCTTGCTTTCCATCCATATGCTCAACAGAATCATCTTTATATATTAGATATATTAAGGTTAAACATACTGTACAGTTTGTAACTAAAGAGGAGTAAAGCACTTTATTAATTTTGCTCCTGATGCAAAATAAAAATGCTTTATTGGTGCTTAAATGCCAATAAAAGAAGACTTCAAAGAGATGAGGATGCATATCAACACTCAGCAAAGGTGATTATTACACTGAGTGAAAATCCCTACTGTCTCCATGAATCTTATTTGATTATAACTCACTTTTTCCGTGTCATTCCTTAATATGAAATTTGGAGTCCCCGGAGACAGTGAGCTAATGGCTACAGTGCAAGAATGCTGTAATTGGGGCTTGGCCCTGGTTTCAGGTCAAACCACTACCCTCCCCAATCTGTCATCTGAAGAAAACAACACTTTCGTTGGCTGGTTGGGTGTATACTGAGAGACTGCACACCTCTTCTCATTCCCCAGGACTTGACTCTCAGACTGAATAAGTGTATGATTAGATGGACCGTGTCTGCTCTATTTCCTCCTGGAAAAAGTGAGAGCGAGAGTGAAACTGACAGTCAGGCTGTCTGTTTCCTGGCCCATAGGCTCAGTGATTCATATTACAAAGCCTAGCACAATACGTTGACTTCATTGTGTAACCAAATTGTTGCTCTCATTCTGTCTGTTTTGCACATGCAGCTCTTTAGTCATCATGTATTGTGACCCTTGAGATGAATGGATAGATATTCATGTGGCCCATTAGAGCAGGCAGCACAATGGGTCCAAGGACCATGAGAGCGCCAAAAATGCACCCCGTCATCACAAGCCAGCGGCCAGCTTTGAGGAGCTGCAAGCAACCCCATGGGTGAATTTACTGCTCCCCTGTGGGCTTTAATAACTCACATTTCTTGTTGGGTGTAAATGAAAGCAGATGGAAGAGAAACAAACTGTAATTGGCACATTGTAAGCTTTGCTTTACAGTGTCATATTTGCTCTCTACGATCGCTGAACCTTTAATGTTCCTGTGCAATGAAGGAAGACTAATTATTCTCATCAAGCACAAAATGTAAACCCTGGCTCATGGGAAACAATCCATCATTATCAAACCATGACATGTACCAGACACAAGCTAAAATATAACTCGACTAACAGACCATCACACATATAAGGAGTGCTGTTTGGCCACGCTGTCTCTCTAGCAACTGTCTGTTTGTGATACATCCAGCACGTGTTTTCGAGTTGATATCAGAGGAGAGGTGCAGGGACCTGAAAGTCACTGGTGAGTGTTAAAATGCACTCGGAGATCTGGCCGAGCTTTGCGCGCACGCCGTTGTTCCCTCGGTGCCCTGAGGCCTCAGCCACCAGCCAAGACTGGAGCTGGCGCTCAAAATCTTAATTAACAACAGAAGGCCAGCAAACACCACCTTGGAAATCACTTTGAGCCTCGTAAGGAGAAAAGATGTAGAGAGGAAGAAGAGGGTGAAAGCTAGTGACAGGAGAGTGATGCAGGGTGACAGGCCGATGAAGGAGAAGAGTCAGAGAGAGAGAGAGAGGCTGATAAATCATAGAGAGTCAAGGTGTTTCCTGTGCTTCTATGTTACTATGTTCCACTTGGTGCAGCTGTCGACCACAGCTCCACCTACAGTGATTACTTTAACCGCAACTCACCCTCCACTGCAGTGAAATTCATGATCGCCAAAAATGGTTCTTCTACAGATTCACCAGCAGCTATCAGTGGCGGAGGAAGTATTTAGATCCTTTACTTACTACTTACTTAAAGTACCAGTACAACAATGTAAAAAATGCTCCAGTACAAGTAAAGGTCCTGCATTTAAAATTCTACTTAAAGATCCCCTCCAGACATGTATTAAAACATATATACAAATAATCTGCTTGGAACAATAATGTGTGTCTGATATGTTTTTTCTGCAATAAATAAATAAACACCTTTAAAAGGCATCTACTCCTTCCAGCTCATTAAAGATTCCAGAATCTATGAATACACAAATTGTGTTCATTTTTAAATGTTCATTTTCCTGCTGGACACAAAATGTCTCCTGCTTCACTGTAAAGTCCATTCTCAGTGTGAGTGCGCTGGAGGCTTCATGTTTCCACATCACACTTTTGCAAGTTGAATATTGGGCCAGGATTGGCTTCCAAACTATTTGTGATGTCACAAATCATGCTTGTAGGCCGCCCCTGAAAATGGGACGTTCAGTGAGCACATAGAAACTTCCCACTTTCAGCAGATGGATGTGAAAACATCCTTCTAGTGTCAAACTCTGCACACACATCGTTCTGTACAGTGAAGTGTAGGAACAAGAAGAAAAACATATTTTTGAGTGGAGGGGAACTATAAGTAAAAGTACAAAAAATTGTACTTGAGGTATCAAAGTAAAAGTATTCATTCTGCAGAAAAGCGGTCCTTGTGACTGATGTTTTATTACACATGGCATTATTAGATTATATTAGAAATTATTATTATTAGAAATTTGTGTTCATGTTTTCTCTGATCTTTGCTTTTTAGTGAAATATTGGGTAATTTTACGTCTTTGGGATCCAAACAGTTATTTTAATGTAATAATAAGTTTAGAGGGTGGAAATCACTCTTTGTTGAAACTACTAACAACTCATGAAGGTGACAGGAGGCCCCAACTATACACTGCTTTTTTTTCCTAAGGGGTCACAAGCCAAAAAGCTTGGGAACTACTGGTTTAATGTATTGTATTTTATAAGTTTATCTTTTTTTAAAATGTAAAATCTTATTTTAAAAAGCTAAGTAGTAACTATATAAGTAACCATAACTGTAAAACAAATGCTGCTGAGTAAAAAGTACAATGTTTCACTATAAAAAAGTGTAAAATAGAAATACCAAATTTCCACCACTGGCAGCTAAAATACATGGCATGAGTCTTGGTTATTAACTAGCATCTCAGTTGAAACAGCTGCAGGGGGATAAAAGCACTGTAAGTCATGATGCAACCCTTTTGGAGGAAAATAACACTTCTCAGCTGCCATGTCATCATCATAACATAGCTGTAATATGATAGTGTTTTACATTATAGATATTTAACGGTGTATTCTGATGACTGCCATCTGAGGTGTATATCCCTCTAACTCAAAGCGCCACCTCATCCTTTTAATGACTGCTTTGAGCCGGTTGTGTAAAATGATGAGGGATGAAAATAAACACACTTATGCATCACAAAAGCATATAAGTTGTAGATGACACATAGAACCCAGCAATTTGTGTAAATGCAAGCCTCTCTGTCCTCTGTGGTGTCTCTCAGACCTCCCATGACTGGCAGAGCTGGAAGCCGGAGCCTCGCTATGGTTGACCTAGCTTCAGCAAACGCCGACGACATATGTCTCTGCAAATCCCAAGGCATCGGGCAACTCTGGGCCAATTTAAATCTTAGCTTTTGACAGCTGGTTCTCAAGCAAGGCGCAAATAAAGAAAAGATGGAGAAAGCTACACACCACCCATCATCATTGTTTCAACAGTCAGTTCCTAAAAGACAGGCTAGTGCTGGTAGAAATATTCACACGCACACATGTATTTCTGTTGAAAATAATGAATGAATTAACATTTAGGCTTTTCTAATTTCACAAACTTCACAAACTATATTATGCTGCAGTGGAACCAAGTCAACAGTAAACTACTGTTAACAAACTCAAATGGCGATATAAAAAAAGAATCAAATCTGATCCAAGTTCTAACTGAAAGAATATAAAATATTCAGCATGAAAGTTCATTCTTGACCTTGACCGTAGATTGACAAAAGAAAATCTTCTATTTTTGGGCCATTTACCAGCTTTTTCCAGAGCTTGATATTAGCTTGAGAGCATGAGATGTAGTTGAACGCTACAGAAAGGGGCCAGTGAGTGGACCTTGAATAAACATCACTAATAAAAAAATTCCACACACCCACTCATTCCATCCAGCACTGGTACAACAATAAGCAGCTTAAAGAGCAAAGGAGCAAAGAAGTCTAAATGCAGCCTTTGGTTGTGCTAAATTTAAAAAGCAGCAAAAAATTTACACAACCGTGGGAGTGAAGAAGTAAGCAATCTTCTCCTTCTCCCTAAAACGTTCCAAATATTTGAGAGCACAGAGAGAGCCCGGGTGTAATTTGGACTGCACTTTCTTTCTGCATTTGGTATAGATATCAATCTTTAACAGTGCAGCTGCCAGCAGGGCCAATAGCAGCACTGAAACTCATCAGTCACACTTTACACAGGGATAACACATTACTTAAAGCTACCATCATCTTCTCTTTTTGTGGAAGTGTACAGTAGGTGAAAGTGTTTGTTGAAATGTGAGTCAACAGAAAGGCTGGCTGAGATGTAGCCAGGTTTTTGACAATGACTAAACTGTTCTGCCTAACAACAGAGAGGCCATACATGCATTTCTCCAAAGCTACATTGACTGCTCTTAAATTTAGTAAGGGAAGGAAACACTTTATTGCAGTATGTCTGGGAAAGGCACACCAAGGTATGGTGTTACATTACTCAGTCCAGCAGGCTCAAAAAGACCAACCACAGCTCAAAACTTGACCAGGAGTTTGAGAAAAACCTGCCCATTGAACCACCTTTAGGTCAATATATTATAGCATCTCACTGACACGACCTGCAGCTCTGATGGAGTACAGATCTCAGCGTTGTTATAACAGGGCTTTACAGTCAGAGGTCAGACTTAAGCTGATCTACATACAGCATGTGGAGTAACAGTCTGAATCCATGCAGCAAAAACACAACTGGCCTTGAGTGAGATCATGCTGTCTGGGGAAATGTAATAAGACATGCATCTGTGGTCTCAGCTCAGTCTCTGAGGTGGACACCGAAAACAACGAGACGTGTTGATAGGTATGCAGGGTGTGAGGAAAACTGGACACAATTAAAGAACCCCAGAAATTACAGAGTTGGTTTGATAAGGTGAGCGCTGGACATTCACCAAAATACTGTACAGTGGCTATTACTGTGGTTCCAAACAACACGTCTTTCTTAACTCACATGACAACGGGAGAGGTTCTCCATGCATGAATTCATGTGTTCAGTTCCCAAAGGCTTTCATACAAGGCCACTGTAACATTTCTCTGGTTTCTGGCCTGTTTCCGTAGGAACAACATGTTTGTATTCGCAAGTTGAGGGCTGCATTTTGAGCCTTTGCAGAGAAGTTTGAATGTTGTAAATATATGGCATCAAATAAGGGTAAATAAGATTTTTAGCTGATGATGTTCAGTGATGTGACAAACCTGTGGTTCTAAAGATCCCTTTGTTAACCTGTGAATAAAGTGGCCATGAGAAATTCAAGGTTGTGAATGTCGAAATGTCGAAAAAACATTTTTAGTTGAATGTCAAAATAAAACTGATGCACACATGTGTGAAACTCAAAGCACACTGTGTGTGACACTGAAGTTACACATGAACATGCTTCTAAGTTACAAGAATGAATTTTGGCTCTGCTTTACAGTTAAAATCAGAGCCAAATTTTGCACTTTTTAATTTACTTGCAGTTTCTGTATTAAATCTGTATTCAGATGTTCACAAAACAGGGTTCCCGCAGGGGTCACCAAGTTAAATTTAAGACTTTTTGTTTCACAATCATACTGGCCAATGAAAAACAGCAGGGACAATATGGCCTATAATCATGTCTGGCCTAATGTGATGTCTTCAAAACGCTTGTTTTGTTCAGTCAACAGGTCAATACCCAACGATTTTCAATTTACTGTCAGATAAGATAAAGAAAAGCAGAAAATTCTCACATTTGAGAAGCTGGAACCAGTGAATTTTTGTCATTTCTGCTTGAAAAATGACTTAAATGATTAATCTATTATCAAAATAGTTGCAGATTCATTTTCTGTTGATCGACTAATCGTTCCAGCCCTAATTGTCATGTCACATTTGTTTTAGTATTTTCTAGCAGTATATAACAAGAATTCTGAACGATGTAATTAATGAACATGACCTGGACCTGGATAAGCAGCAGAAAATTGATGAATGGATTAACCAAATGAAAATGATTCATTAATTTAAGTTCATTTTAGCTAAAGTCAGCGGTTACCCATTATGAGACAATGAACTTGCTACTTCTAGCTACTGCTGATATACAACCACTGGTTTTGAAATTCTTCCTGAACTTTATTTGACAAGCGTTAAATCTTTTTTACCCTCATCTGCGGCCATGGAAAGACTCATGTAGACAGGATCAGCACTAGGACCTTTTCTACTTTCCTCTGGGCTTAAGCTCTGCTCTGTTCAGCACTTAGTGAGAGGTGGTGGTCGTGAGGTTGGAGAGGGGCTGCTAAATGGGCGGAGCCGTAAAGAGAGACTCAAAAATCTTTTGGCAAGTGAGGAATAGCAATAGCCAGACCTCCATCTGTGATTGATCAGTATGTTGGCTCACACAGCTTGTGTTTGTGTGTGTGTGTGTGTGTGTGTGTGTGTGTGTGTGTGTGTGTTGGTGTGTGGATGGGTGTGGGAGGTTGGGAGCGAGAGAGAGAGAGAGAGAGAGAGAGACGGAGCGAGAGATTTTGCCCACAAGGATTAATCTGGGCGTTTGCTGGGAGTTATAAAAAGACTGGCAACAAAGAGTGGTTATTATTGTGGCAGAAATTACTGATACCAGCATTGGCATACATGATTAAATGACTGAGAGCGTGGGTATCAGAAAGGGTTAAATAACCTTTGCATGTTTATTTTCAAAGTTGCTGAACAATTAATCCATTATTTTCCACACATATAGGAAGCACCAACAACTCTAGACATCTTTGTAAACACAAGCCACCCAGTTTTGCTTTTCTGCCCCTGACCTCTTCACTCACTTCCCACCAAACTCTATTTCATGTTGTTTAAATTATGGGAGGGAACCGATGGATATAACTGAATGGAAAACGTAATCACCAACAGTCTTTTTGTGCAGCCACTTGGTGAATATTTGATCTGATAGAGTAACGTGTCAATTTGATACATTTATTAATCATATGTTCTTAATTTTCTAACTTTTTAGATAAGAAAATCATACTCTTGTTCAGTGTGTGTAGAAAAGAAGATGGTGTTTAAGCAAAAGTTTGACATTTTGGGAAATACTACAAGAACTGTAACGATCTTCTCATGTAACTCTCCGGCAGAAAGCAAATAATAAAATGTCAAACTATTTCTTTAAAGTTAATGATTTGTAGTTCTACATTACATCATGAATGAAATGGAATAAAAGTGATTTGAGGGACAGACTGAGGCCACCAGCGCTCTTCCTGTGCTGCCACCCCGTTCTACCCTTCACCTTGGCCCTTCTTACGACGCTGCCGAACTAACACCCGGCTTTATAAGCCTGTAAAGTCAGGCCCCTTGTCAAAATCTGTTTTTTAAATCCTCTAAGATTTGACCTTATAAATTGACTTTGCTCATGAAATCAATCTTTCCATTCATTCACTTCATGCCATCAGAGTGATGCTTTGACAGAAGAAGAGGACAGGGAGGAGGTGTCGGCCTTTATATGTATGTATTAATGTTTAACTACAGACCCCAATGCCTCCCACCCTCCCTTTTCTTCCGTTCTTCTCTCCTTACGCTCTCTCAAACTGAACCTGAGTAAGACAGCTGTAATAAATCACTGATGGAGCCAGGGTCCAATCAACATCGTAGCCGAATGGCGTGAGAAAGCATGTGGGCCTCCAGCAGCCTTGATAACACCTTGTCTGGGTATCAAATCCGCTCCGTGCCACGTAACGTGTGACGGCGGCACCTCGGCTCTTACTGAGTCATCTGGGAATGGCATGACCTCACCGGGCGGTTTCAGTGTACTCGGTTTCAGAGGGCATCAATCAAGACTGCAAGGTCACTCAGACTACATGCCACTACTACATGGCTTTGACCTTCAGTGAGTGGTTCCTGCCATTACACAAGATTCTTTACAAGTCGGTGACTCCATCAGTCCACAGTACGATATTTTTTATCATGGCAGGTGTCAGATAGGGAAAATGGATGACATTTGGGTCCGAGCCATGACAGTAGGTGACTGTTTGTACAGTACAAGAGATGGCACACAGGACTTGTTGTAACCATGACAGCGTGAAAAGACAGATGAGGAAGCTGACACATTTCTGCTTCAGACACACTCAGTCCCCCCCGCTAGGTTTTAATGAAGTCACTGGGTGCTTGTCTACTTTTTTAGGATAAATAGAGAGTCAGTTGCAAATCACTTACTCTAGGCCACTGACTTGGTGCCATGCGAGGACATCTTTGAGGTTTAACTTGTGCAGACAGTAAAGAGCAACATAAACAATGACGGGAAAGGTCTGCCTCGTACTGTGTGAGCTGCCCTCCCTGCCTCCAAGCTAGGGAGGTGATAAGTATCTGCCAGCTGCCAAAGACATAAAAAAGCTCCAAAAATAGTCCCTTTTTGACTAAATCCAACTACAGGTCTGTGCAGCAAACCAGTTATAGCAAAACAAACCTTTTTCTGGACGCCATCACAGCCAAAAGCGTTGTGTGCCAAATTACGATGCGGCTCCTAAATATAAATCATCATCAAAAGCTACGCAGCCTAAGTTAAGTTGAAAAGTTCTGGCATGGTGCGTTCCAATCAGTATGCGTTAGTAATAAGTATAACAGCTTATTCGTAATGGGGTAGAGGGGAAAGAATGTAAGAAACCTGATTTATGCTTAGATCAGAGGTAAAGGCTATCGAACTAAAATAGAAACACCTTGACTTAACAGCAGAGCTGGTGAGCATCTCCAGCACTCCCATAACAAAGGAGATTATAAACCCTCTCCCATGGTGTCTGCTAGAATAAACACAGTAATCATTGTCACAGGACCCAAGCTAGATGATTGCAGCATAAACATTTATTTCACCAGGAAAAATGAAGGCAAACAAAACAATATTGCCATGGTTTCATGAAGCTGCATGGGTTTCATTTGTGCTCTTACGATTGAGGAGAGAAAATAGCGTATTTGTAATTCACTTCAATTGAAAGTGAATAATTCTTGTAGGACTCGTAAATTAAACAAAACTACATTGCTGCGGGTTTAGTCAACTGGTTTTGTTAACTGCCTTATTAATGGTATTGTATGATAGTCTAATAGGCTATTAACACAATCCATTTAGATGAAAAGAATGGCTTCAAGATCCTGTCAATGTGCAAAAAACTAAATAAAATATACATGGCTGTGAAGTACACTGCCACATTTCTGACTTTACAGGAAAACAAGCTAATGCGATACACATTTTTAAGTTAATTTTCATTATGAGTTTCAACTGCATTTCCCATGGAAAACTGGCACAGCCCCTGCCATAAAGCGGCAAAGAAAAAATATGTTGTTCATAAAAGAAAGTTATTGTTCCTTTCAAAGCGCCCTAAGCCTGCAGTTCAAATGTCCATAATCAGTTTGCTTTCTGGAAGCCACATGCTCCACCAGGAAAAATTTAGGCAGGCTAATGAAAACCAAATTAGGCTTCGGTCTATGTGCTGGTGAGTGACCAGCTGCACAAGCCTCGGGCAGTGATAGACACTCATCTTCTTACATAAGATAACCGCCAGAAATAGAGCTGATAGATTTCATATGGGGGGATCCTGCTAGAGTAGCCACAGGCAAACCATGTCCCCCTTTCCTCTGATAAGGTGGGTGTCCCACACCCAACAACTGTGCCTGCCAACTGGAAAAACACTCATGGCTGACTCACACAAAAAATAAATGGCCGATAAAGACATGAGTCAAATAGGGAAGAACCTGAAGCATTGTCTGTGTTGATTCTTACCAGGACGTGGGTGAGGACAATCTTGATGAGTGGTGCTCCAGAGAGGTTGATGGACAGAGCCGGCGAAGGCTCCACTTTTAGAGAGATTAGACAGCTTGCTACCTGGATCTTGTGATCTTGGAATTCAGCTGCTTTGTTAATCCTAAGAGACAAAAGAGAGAGAAGAAACACAGAAAACGTAAGAAAAGAAAGGCAGCGTGACAGGAAGGAATAGAGGCAGAAAAAAGAGTCACAGATACAAATGCAAAAATGAAACGGCAGAAAAAAAGAGGTCATGAGAGACATAAACAAATACAGTCAGATAAATCTTTTAAGAAACCCACTGTGTCTGGCACTCACATCAGCATGCAGGTGTTACACACGGGCCCAGAGCAGTAGCATTTGCGTGGGACTTTGATCACTTGTCTATATAATTAATCACACTGACAACCAGCAGCATTGCATCAATAGTTTTTCAAGGTAATCTGATATGTGACATTGGGATCATACAAGCATCACTTCTCTATCATGATACAGAAGGGACATTCTCACCCACAGAGAAGCAGGACAGTGGGAGAGCCAAATGAACAACAATCAGTCACAAACATCTCCAAATGTACTGTCACATATTTTACATTTTGTTCTTTGATGAAGTATAAAGTGGGAGTAACAAGTGGGGCTGCTAATAGCAGGGTGTATCAGTCAGTGGAGGTTGAGTGGTGAGATGAGAGATAGGCGAGAGGACAGATAAGGCCCTGGCCCCAGGCATCAGCCATTCTGTGGTTCAGGAAGCAGGGGCGCCTTAGTGCCAGTAGACCTGATTCCCCACACAGGAAGTACAAAGAGAGAAGCCTGATTTTTTTTTTTAATGGGTTGAAATTAGCGATTTTGTTTACAATATATTTTCCTAGATAACACCCAAAGTTTAAACCAAAATGGTATGACTGGATTGGACTGGATTAACAAAAAGTGCAAGGTCAATTTTTGGGTGTTGCCCATCCTCTTACCTGGTCTTGACAGGGCTGATCTCTTTGTAGTAGTTGTGCATGTTGTGGTAGAAGAGGCCCACGATGGTGGTTTGAGCTGAAGAAAAGAAGAGAACATACAGTAGTTGAATGTGAAACGCCATGCGCAGCGGGCTGGAAATGTAATGTAGTGCTGCTAAAATGCTCACACTGAAGGGAAGTTAATTAACGCTGCCTTGCCGCCTCACGCTGGCACCAGCAGGCTAATAGGATGGCCGTACACTCGCACAAAGGTGAAAAGGAGAGGGCCGCAAACCACATGGATGTGGGGAAATCTTATGAAACCTCGACATGACTTCACCAGGAGAACAGGAGGTCTGGTCCCCCTTCCCTAATCTGACCCATCATCCAGCTCGGTCCCACCTCAATACTGCAAGATAAACAATGAAATTGGAGGAAATCCTTAATGGTCCTGTTCCTCCTTTCAAACACCCTCTTCCTGGCCCCGCTGACTGTGACAACAAAAGCTTGCTGATGTCAAACAAATGTGCGGCGTATATGCTGCAGGAGAGCTTTTAACCTTCCAAAAAATTATTTCGACAGAATGCGCCCAGCAAGTCCCACAAGAGACCTCAAGGTGGCCGGTTTGCTTGTACAACCCTCCAAAGGCAGAGAGAGAGAATAAGGAAAAATATAATAAAGTATCCAAACACACCAATGTGTAGCATGCTCTTGACTTAATTAGCATATAAAACCTCCCCTTGGAGCATTTCATACAGCCAGGTATTCAGAGCTGTGAGTTCATTTGGTCCTGGCTCTAAAGTGTCAAGTAATGACATATATTCCATTTCTGATAACAGCCCTTAAATGAATTATTAAAACAATTTATTCCAGTGATTGTATGGCAACACAGTGCATGTAGCGGCCAGGTGGAGCCAAGGGAATCTGACCTGAACACAAAGTCAAACAAACAAGAGTTTTAATGCCCACTGTAATTACTGCTCTCCCTCACTCCACTATGCGAGTCCATTCTTTTAAATGACAGAGGAAAGTGGAGAAAAAGTGCTCTCTCTCTCATTCTTTCTGTTTTGAATAAAAGGGTAACTGCCAACATTAAAGTCATAGCTGGATTTCTACGGTGCACCATAAAGTCACACAAAAGCTCTCATGGCACTCCTGTCCTACACTGTATGCTATGTCAGCAGTCTTAAATCTTAGCATAATAAATTACTGGCCAATAACAAGAGCCTCCCAGCTGGGCAATTTTGTCTTGGCAGAATCAGAGCACGACTAATGTGCAGTATTCACACTCAACCTAGAGAAGCTACTACTTTTTATACAGAGAATCCTCGAGCTAGGACAGGTCTACTTTGTACATCACTCCAGTCATGTCATCTGTAATTTGTAATATTTGCACTTACACAGCATGGTGAAAGCCTCTCCGGGCACGGAGATGTAGTTCTTGCCCTGTGTGGGGAAGCGGTAATGTGGCAGGTTGTAGTTCTGTGGGAATTTCATCAGAGAGTAATCTGTGGGAGTCAGAGGTTAGAAAAAGGTGAGAACTGTTGAGAAAAACAGACTGAGAAGCAAGCAACAAGACCCTTTATCAGGGGTGGATAAAAGATGTGAAGCAGCCCCTTGGGTCAAGCGAGGCAAGCTTAGTGGCAAACAAAATATTATACAAAATAAGACCCACACCCGTGAGAGGCAAAGCGGAGGGTGTTGATCTCTGCTTATCTGACCCGCATTTGTCCTCTGAATAAGAAAACTAATGACGTCAGCTTGACGCTCCATGTCCTTCTATCCGTAACACTGTCCACACAAACTACAAACAGTGAGTCACCTTATGGAGAGCTGACAGCATACTGACCTGCAACAAAAGATGTTCCACCAAGGGAGATGAGAGAGTTCGGGCTGGGCTCCAGGTTAGTCACCATATGTTCCATCACTCTGTCCACCGTCTCGATCAGACCACTGACCACAGGGGTGGGCTGCTGCTCAACAATGACCCAACAGAAAGATGTTCACAATCAGACCACAGTCGCTGCTTTCAATGTCCAGCATTGCTTCATGCTAACCTATTGAATGGTGTCACATCTTTATAATGCATATTATAAGCTTAGCTATGCAACAGTAGCACAAGTGGAGAAGAGTCATAAAGTCAGTAAACTGACTCAGTAATGTTCGTTATACAGAAATATTTACCTAAAGTTAGCTAACCTTAGCCACCAGAAGCTAATGGTCGTACCAGACCAAGTAAGGCTGTAGCAGCAAAACCTCTGAGTGCACTGAATTGAGCAATTGTGTGTTTTGTTTCATATGAATTAAACTTTTCATTTGTAAGCAGAAGAATGTATTATTTATCCTCTAAAAAAGTTACATAGTCCTGCAACAGTCCTGCAATTTGTAACAGTAGTTACAAATATGTAGCATGTGCTGCATTACACAAACATTTGCATCCAGATGTCACAATACAATGGTAATAATAAAAATAATATAGATTTCATTAAATTGAATTAGATCAAGTACAGAAAACTGAAAACATCAAACTAACAGGCCATATAGTGTTACATTAAAAGCCATGCAAAAACTTGATAAAGAGTGAATTTTTTTGACACTCATGAATCTGATCAGAGAAGGTAATCACAAGGGGCTATTGTCCAAGTTTTGCGTTCTTGTACGTGAACATCTGTTTCAGCTTGCTCTTACAAAAACAAGCATGCTTTTTCTGAGCACTCAATGTACTGAAACCACACACTTGCTCAGAATGTCTTTCTTCTGGCAGCAATGTGTTTGTATATAAGAGCCCGGAGATTTGGCCCGGATGAGTGTACAGTCCAGGAACCTGCAAATGTACATTCAAAGCACTGTGTTGTAGAGCACTTTATAGTCAGCAGTACTGCCTTACACAATTTGCACCACTATATTTGACTGCATACTGTAATCCTGGGTGGGTACACTGCCAGCCACTGTTATTGCTGCTGGCACCACTTGTGCCAAAAATATGCGGTGTTAAAATCTCATACTCATGGATCTCTTAAGTGCCTTGGATTAAAGTATTCACCAAATTGCATACCGTATGTTACATTATGTCATGTTTGAAAATTGCACAACAGTGTGAACTCATTTACCTCTGGCAACCCTGGAGAGGACAGCACTTCTTCCACACTTTTGAGAAAAGCCTGGGTGGAAGAAAATGGACATCACGGAACTGTTGCATCATATGCACATGGGTGGACATTGTGTCTGTGTGTGAACTGGTTTTGCAGGTGTAACGTGTCTGTGTGTGTGTGTGCATGTGCGTGTGTGTGTTGGACTGTGCTCCAAGACCTGTGTGAGGTTGTTGGCAGTGTTGTGAGGAATGGTCCTATTGGGCAGTGCCTTAAGGAAGCCCAACACTGGCATGGACTGCGGGGCCTGGGAGCTTTGGACCTCCTCATGCTGACTGCTGACGACAGGAGGGCTCACTTCAGTGGCTCTCTGGGGAGACAACACATCAGGTATCAAATGAAGTTTACTATCAGGAGGCAGCGAGTTCCAACATACACAGGATGTTTAGTGACTGAAAGCCTGAGTTTGTGGAATACTCTTTGGACAAGTGATTCAGTGTTGCTCTTTTTCAGCCTAGTGCCCTACAGGGAGCCATTTTGTGTGTGGCGTTGAGCAGCTGTCTCCACTTTCTTTTGTTTCTTCATCCGTTTTCTACCTCCAAAGCCCTTTAATAAACAGCACAGCAAGTCTATTCACATGTGCTCTCAATATCCTTTTTTTCCAGCTCCTCTGTCGTCAGAAGGAAACAATATCCAAATAAGAAATGATTGTTTGCACTTCTGTTGAAAGCTAATGCTGATCAAGCAAAATGTCCCCATCTCGATGACGTTTGTGTATATTTTGGCCCCAAAACTGTATGCAAATTTTTTTTCATACCATTTCTATGGTGTGAGGATTCACACATGTAGTTTATACATTTATGTATAAGTATCACATCTGTTTTTGTTGTCCAAAGAGCCCTGCAATGTCAGGGAGGTGACAAACTTACGACTATTGGTGTAGTTGAAGTGACTTCTTTGGAGACTCTGGGTGTTGTGGCAGAAACCATGGCCTGACCTAGAAAAGACAATACAAAGGACTATATTACAATAGGTTAGGAACCACACTGGTGACATGCATAGATTGTGTTCAATTTTCTATTTTCTGTTATTTTGTTATTAGGTCCTTTGTTTAACCTGACCATGCCATGCTGCTGTAATGTAGCTGGATTTTAAACCCACACAGCGCACAGTTTATGAAGCTGGACCATGCCAAGTCACTGAAGGAGATAGATTACAACCTTCAGAAAACTGGGATAATCAACCCCATAATATTCTGCCACTAGCTTCTGTACAAGGTTAAGATACGATTTAGTGACTTTGCTGTCATTAAATAAAAACAGCACTTACTAGCTACGAGAAAATGGCCATATATGGACGTCAGTTTGAGGTGTCAGTCTGAAGCATTCCTGTTCTTCTTTGGTTCAATGCAACATTTTATATGTGTGCTCTGGAGAAGTAAAAATATTTTTCTGTAACCATAACAGTCTTTGTGTCTGGTAATGGTCTGTGGAATATATTGCTTTCGGTAAGATATCAAGGCAGTTTGCAATTTATGCTTCATGCATCGTGACGAGTTGAAGCTCTAGCAGTACACAGCAATAGTTATCATACTCTATTACCATACAGACAATGGATGAGACAGCATGCCCCCTCACTAATCTGTAAGTTTCAGACATAGCAAAAGGTGATTCAGCATACTAGCTAAAAAGGTACATTTCATCAGGATTTCTCAGACTACCATGAAATTTGGTAATATGGATTATCACACAGCAGAATGATATTACTTCTAAGTTCACATAAATGTCAATATGTTTTTGTCCATTTATGGCACTCTACTGACCAAAGGAGGTAAACAGCGAGAGAACGAAAACAGCCAGGAGTCTGGGGGTTTTGTCTTAGAGTGTTGAGGCCTTAACCTGTCACATTAAATCAAAATGATTTGCACCCTGAAACCCAACATGCTTCTGCACTCTTAAATAAGGCAGAACTATGTGAGCCATGGCACAGAAGGTCATGAAAATATTTTGTGCAAGAAGAGCCATTTGACAGGGAGCTGGGGTATATTTGTATAGTTAAATATCTTGTTGTTATGCATGAATGTTGTGGGTGGAATGTGGTGAGGACACGGATGGAAATAGCTTTTTTAACCCCTGTTTCCTTAGAGCAAGTCAAGTCAAGAGGGAGGAAACATTATAATAGATATGCCATATCCTAGAATGACAGGAAATACTTTCCAGTAGAGCGTGATGTCCTACCTATGGCTGCACTGTAGTAGAGCAAGATCTCGCTAAGTGAAAGGGCCCTTTCCCAGATGACAAACTCATCAAAGGCGCCTGTTAGATAGTGACGATATTCCCTGCCATTGCCAGTTCCAATGACAAGGTCAGAGTAGGGGTCACCATAGATCTCTGAGACACTGCCATCTGTGTCACCAGCCATGAAGGTCCCATTGATGTAGACCTTCAGACCATCCGTTTTTGTCCATGTGAAGAGAATGTGGTTCCAGTAAGGCCCTGAAATAGTAAACATACAGTATATATGATTTTAGTAGAGTTGTAAACAGCAGCTTAAAAAATAAGCACTGCGAATGTTAAGGCAATGCAAGAGTGGGTGATTAGAGCAAAATGTAGAGAATGGGGAAATGACCAAAAACTGAGCGGGACACAGAAATTCAGGAATTAGTATATCTTTTCATCTAAAACCAAGCTGATAGTGACATAATGGAACATTTACGTTCTAGATTCTTCAGGGCTGCAACTAATGATTATTTTCATTATCTATTCATTTGCAGATAAGTTTCTCAATTCACCAACTTCCAAAATGTTAGAAAATCTTGAAAAATTCTAAAACCCAAATATATTCAGTCTGCTGTCACATATGACAAAGAAAAGCAACAAATGCTTACATTTGAGAAGCAGGAGCCAGGAAATATTGGCATTTTGTTTGAATAAGACTACAGCTATGCTAACGGTTCTGTGAGGCATAGCAGGGCTTTGAGCTAAATGCTAACATCAACATGCTAACATGCCACAATGACAATGCGAACATGCTTAGTTTAATGTGTTAGCATAATGTTTGCTAAATAGCACTAAACACAAAGTACAGCTGTGGCTGATAGGAACTGTGTTAGTTTTGCAGGTATTTGGTTAAAAACGTGTAAAGTATTCGACAATTTAAAATTTTGACCTGATGTGCCAGATGAAAAATTGAGGGATCACCAAAGTTATTAGTCTACAATTCATCTGGTCCAATGCTAGCATGGTTAAAATTGGCTGAAAACGATTCATCGTTAATCAAAATAGTTTCTGATTCTGTCAATCTAATGAATTAATCCAATTTTTGTTTGTCTCTATTTGTAAATCCTGTGTTTCCACAAGAACTCGAGGCCACAGTCTGTTCTGGGCCTGGAAGCTCTCCCTTGTTTCTCTGAAGCAAATTGACAATAAGGGGAGTCCCAAAAGACAATACATGAACTGTCTGAAAACACTTCTGCCAGAAGAGCAAAGCAACCAAAATACATCTCATTTGTGGTTAGAATAGAAACCATATGTGTCATAGACCACCCCCACTTAAACATTTTAACTTTTTTACGAGGAGAGATTTCTCTATGTATAATGTAACATTCTTAGCCTTCACTGACAATTACATTGGTCATAGGGCACCTCAAGGTTTAAGCGTTCACCCTCAAAGCTTTTCCTCACTTGTAAAATTCAAGCGAGAGAACTGTACTGAAACTTCAACACGTCACACTGTATGAGAACCAGATGACGTTTGATCATCTGTAACAGTACACTCAAATCAAAATTGAGTTATGATGCCCCGTGAACACAACCTAGAGTCATTGCAGCAAAAACAAAGATGACAGAAGTCACTTGAGAACATAATACTGATCTGTAACAGTTTCACATAGCGTTAAGCCTCATGTGTTTTTTTTCCATTTTGTCAAAACAGTTTATCAAATCATTTCATCTCATTTAAATACAATTTTTATTTTGAGAATCAAATTCAAAGTATTGGTCACTCTCTGCCCTTTGTTATGTTTCAAATTTCATCTAACTTGGCCTTTACTAATCACCAAAGATTAGTGTATTTAAGAGGGAGATGATGCACGAGAATTGTATGTTTTGTGATACAGCAAAAGATTTATGAAATGTATCCTTTACTTGCCACATCAACTCTCTGCGGTCACATCTGGTTTCAGTTAACCAAACCATGAATGCAATTACATAACTAACAATTTTTGGTTGAAAACAAACAAATATATATATATTTCAAAGACCAAAATACATTCTCCATGGGTGCCTAATGGAAATTTAACTAAAAGAACACTGTGTAATACAAAGGCAAATTCATTCACAGCACCTGGAACTTTGATATTGGCCTTCCATCTGTGGTTGTTGCCTCGAGTGTAAAACTCCACATATCCTCCAAAGGGATTGGTGTAGACAGAGAAGCCATTGGAGATAACTTTCCCTCCTGAGGCTATAGCAAAACGAGACTCTACCTCATGGTTTTTCCAAAAGAAGGAGAAGGTAATCCCTAGCGAATGATGGAAAATCAATTGTAGCCATCAATACAAGAGACTGAAATGGTTTAAAAATAATTAGTGTTTTGCCAAATTATCGTATACTTAAACTGCAGCGCACTCACCCTCAGGACCACACAAAGTAGGGTCACTAATGCAAGAGTTCTGGTAGTTTCCAAAGTGGAGAAAGGTACCGCCGTTATCTCCATTCAGAAAGATGCCCCTGTTGACCATTCCTTCAACAATATCTGCAGCAAAGCACAAATCAAGGGCATCATTTCGCTAGAAAATTATGAGCAGTGTCTGCTAGCCAGGTGGTCTACGCCAAAATATTCAGAATGTTCACTTCTCTGTTCAGCCAACAAATCAGATTATCCAAAGTCCCTTAACAGTAAACAAATCATAAACTGTTTTTGCAACTGATGAACATGATAGTTTTACAGCTTTCTTGGTATCTCATAAAAGAATACAAAGGTATTAATGTTAAGTGGCTTGAATGTACTAATATGTTACAATTCTGGTTTGACTAAAGCTAATGAACAATGATGAATTATTAAAAGGCCAAGAATTCCTCATCTTGTGCTGCCCGGACAAAAGACTGAACAAGGAGAAAAGTGTGAAATGCAGCTCAACCGTGTGTAGATACAGAGAGGACAACAGAGAGCAGTTGGTGATGCACAAATGAATTTCAGTGAGCAGAAAGTGATTGATCCTCACCTACTGTTGCAGAAATGTTAGTGTAGGCAGAGTCATTGGTATACACATAGGAAGAGTTATGGGAGGAAGGGAGCACAGTGTGGTTGTGGATTCTGAGAGCTGGACAAAGACAACGGAGAAAAACAGTGATTCACATCGATATAGACACATAACAGAAGACACAAGAGAACAGTGAAAGGAAGACAATGGGAGGGACGTGGTGTGCAGGTATGAGACAGAGTGATGCTGAGTGCACAGTGGCAGCGCTCAAAGAGGTTCAGCTCTTTTCCTCTTAACTTGAGGATTTTCCTTAACTCAGAGTGACTCTACACATCATACTCGAGTCTATACCTGATCCCTCTTCAATTTTATCTTTTATCTGTTTTTTGAAAACTTGCACTGAGCAGTGTAGTGACAACATAAAACAAAGTAATTGTCTTTCAGTCCTTCACCAATTAAAACACTCTAAGATGCAGAATAATGATCTATTTCCTACATTTCTGTGGGATACTGTATGTAAAGTATTTCAAATTACAAGTTACATCACACACCAGATATTTTGTTCTATAATTTCAGTGATAAATATGGCGTACAATATAAAAGCTCTGAACACAGCAGCACATTTAAAAAGCATGATGGCTTTGGCTGGAAGGTGGGTGGTGAAAAACAACTTGAGAACCATGCAGAGAGCAATCAGAAAAAGACATTTGGGTGGTGCATTCCCACGAGTATATAAAGCCTGTTTATGTATGCACATACGTATGTTACTCCCGTTAACATAACCTGGTCTGTTTCCAATCTGGTCCCACAGTTCATGGATTCCGTCCACAGCATCAAGAGGCCAATAATGTGACGCCGTGGCCAACACCTGCAGGCCTGGACGGAGAGTTCACTGGTAAACAAGCATCCAGAAAGGGCTTTTCCCCCAATCAAGCTCTGTCCCATTACTCAAAATTTTATTTTCCTGGCACTCCATTTTGGAGTTTGGAGGGGATTAAAAGATTGATAATAATGAACCCAACAGCTGTAAAAGTTATACAGACTATTCTGATTAATGAGAAGAGCAGTAAACAAACCAACACCATCTTCTGATTTGAAAGTTAGCAGATGGTAAAAAACTTTGTTTTTGCACTGTATATTTCTGATCCAATATATAGCTGTGTAATGTATCTTATGTAAGTCTGGCAACAGTATGGAAAAATAAAAGCAATCACACCACCCATACAAAAAAAGTCATTACTACCTGGATGCTTTGCAGGTTGTACGACTTGAGCATAAACCTGTAAAGAAATCAAATGTATTTATAAAGGCTGCTATACAACTGATGATCAGACTATAATATGAGAGGATGGGACTATAGTCAAGTGTGCTTGTTATGAGCTTACCTTAATACAGGAGACAAAAGCTGTAAAAAGGTGAATTCGCAAAGAAAATTCCATAGCTTTTGGAAAATGTACCATACAAAGTATTTTCTAAAACAACTGTTAAATCCCCAAATAAAGATCAATCCAGGAGCAGTCACTCATTATTCCAAGATGTGAAAACTTCTGATCAGTCCATGTGTCCAAACTTAGAAATATAGATAAATAATAATAACAGTACTATAACAAAAAAGGAATCAATTTAGTGTTCTGGCATGAGGCAGAAAAACTTCCGAAGTTGCCCTTTCATGATAAAAACCTGAAGCCCAACTTCCATTTCCACGCAGAAAACTGTAATCCGTGCTCTTTATTCCTACATTGAACTATTACTTCTTTGAGTTTCTGTGCCTGCATCTGGAAACTGCAAGGAGAAGAGAAGCTCCGTGGAGGCGTACTTGCTTGTTGGACTGAACGTGGGAATTGCAAAAAACGTGATGTCATTTTTGGATCTTCTAAGGAGGGGCGTTAGAGCTGTGCGTAAATGGCATTATTTGTGCGTAATTGGAGATTGCGCGGGGAATGAATGAGATCAGGATTTGCACTGTTCGATCAAAATATTGTTTAGATAAAAGATATGTGATAACATATGGTCTCATAACTAGTTTGGATGTTGGGTTAAATTGCAGGACAACACCCCGGACTCTCTGGGAACAAGAGCGATGCTGCTGAGGATGGGTGGTTTGTGTTTACTGAAAGGTAGGCAGACCCAGAAATCACTGGAGTCACACAGTATCTGAAAGACTAATTATATATATTTTTTAAATATTTTGAGTGATCTGATGGGTTTGGCTGATTACATTTCAAGATTTACTAAATAAAATAATTTACTTTACACTGTAAATCCATGCAGAAATATTATAAGAATCTAATATGTATCAAAGGGAATGTTCGTCTTGTTAGAGAAATACTGATTGTTTGGAGGATACCCACAGGTGGGGAGTCATCAGAAGCACTACTAGTCCCGTCTCAGGCTGCGAAGGTCAACTTGCATACATATCACGGTGAACAGCACCACCGTGTGGCCAGGTGGCCAGTTTAGTTTAGTGGCCACCCAACAGTTCTTATCTATTATTTATGAAACCTTCTCGTATAACTGCCTGGTGGTGTGTTTGCTGTCATACTAAAATACGTCATCTGATAAAAAAAAAAAAAAAAATCACTGTGGTTTTCGAATGAACCACAAAGGACTCGTGTGCTATGTCACATTTAGTAGTAGGTTTCAAATGAAAATATTATAATATTTCCTTCTTTTCTACTTTCTACCCTTCCAAAAATAATAATTGGATAATAATAATTGAGTTACATTAATTTAGTTTGTTTATCATAATGGTCCGATAAGATTTAATTGAGGGTGGATTAGTTTCTCCCTGCGGCGGAGAGAGAGAGAGAGAGAGAGAGAGAGGTGGGAGAAAAGGCGTATCCCGGGGAAAGTGGATTTGGTACGGGTCCTTTGCGCTTGTGCGGTGCGAAATATCGATAGAGTAGGCCAGAAACACAATCACGTTGGACTTTTATTTTGTAGAGCTCTCACTTTTCAGAGCTGGATTATTTTGAGATCCACTTTTGATAGGATTCAAACTTGTGGACCTGACGCGCTCTCTTCCTATCGTCTAAATGACGCTGGTAACGTAGGCCTACTGTGTTTCTCCGCTCAGCCCATCTCAACTCGACCCTCTCGACCTGTCCACAGTAAGGAGGCTCAATGTTACTCTGCGCATGGCGACTTACAGGATGACCCAGCGGATGCTTTGCTAGAATTATCTGGGCAGGAGACGAGCTGATCGGTGTGATGAAGGATCGACTGGCTGAGCTGACTGCTGTAAGTGTCTTTAGCTGTATATACCATGACAGGTTAAACGTCCTGGCTGCGCCAAAAGTCACACTAACACGTTTTTCTTCCGTACAGAGTAGGACACAAGCAGAGGAGGATGTGGCAGTCGCGGTGGACAGACATGGCCCCTTGGAGAGCTTTTTCAGAAAGGTAGGTATCACTGCACAACTCCCAGGGTGTGCACACGTTGGGGGACCGGGCTGATTCGAGATACTGACGCGATATTGATTGACTGATTGATTTGTTGGTTGATTTAGGTGGAAGAAGTTAGAGGACTCATTGATAAGATCGCCTACCAAGTGGAAGAGGTGAGGAAGATGCACAGCATGATCCTGTCTGCACCCAACCCAGATGACAGTAAGTGTGTGTCTTTATAAAACATTAGGATGGAGACGGAGAGAGTTTGTATTTCAGTGTTGACATGCCTGTAGTTTTCTTTCGTATTATTCTTTTTCACAATATATTTACAGATTTTGTTAGCACACCGTAACATGGACAACAGTAAAGACAATAATAATAGGAAAAAAACAACAAGTGTAACAAATGAAGTAAGTAGACAAAAGAATAGATTTAAAGCAAGGGATAAGACAAAACAAAAAAACAAGAATAAATTATAATGCAGAGCAACAACACATCTATATATATACAAGTACATATATAATTTGATCCAACATTTATAATATATTCATTCAGACATCCTCCGAATATTAACGAGAAAGTAAAAGTAATTAAACAAATAAGGCACTAGAGTGTTCGGTCCTGGTTTCCCAGGTTATAAATAAAAACGTTGGTAGCTTTCAAGGGTTAATTTGTGCATTCAATTGTCTGAGAGCTCTTTGGCTGGACTTTGACTTTTGAGGCACAGAGTAAAAATGCAACAAATGTCTCACTTCCTTTCTTACATTTTCCTCCTCATTGTAAATGAATGGCTGCCTGGCCGGAAACCTGTGAAGGAAACAGCTCCCTTTTGCCCCAAAATTCACAAACCATTGTAGTTTGGGCTCCGACTCCGTTTTTCTAACAATTTAAAGCTATATAATACCAACATTGTGAATGCAGCACAGTGTTACATGGATGTACTTTGTGTGTGAGCTGAGGCCTGAGGACCCTGCAAGACAAACAGCCACTTTACAGTGCCATGGCATCATCAGATTATGTTTAGCGTAACATATTACAGTGTTTTAAGATCCATGACGTGGAAATGGTCACCGGGGTTAGAAACAAAGGGCTTGTGCTTTGTGCTGTGTGACTTCTGCAATATTGCCACAGGGTTGTTGCCAAGTTACAACATGAAATCACAGTAAATCCAATATTTACACGAGCTGGATGACATTATTTTTCCTCATCAGCAAGCCAAGTGTTTCCTATTTGTCTTTGTGTGAAGGAACAAAGGATCAACTCGATGCACTGACCAACAACATCAAAGGGAATGCCAATGTGGTGCGAACTCAACTAAAATGTGAGTTGAACCATGACGTGATTGTCACACTTTCTCTCTTTATTGACTACACCGTACAAAAGCTGATGTTGTCTGCTGTTGTGTAACTGTTGTATCATGACTCTCTCCCTCTGAAGCCATGGAGCAAAGTATGCCCAAAGATGATGCAGCTAACAGATCCTCTGTTGACGTCAGGATCCAGAAAACACAGGTCAGGAAACAGATTGATGGCTCCTCACACACACACACACACACACACACACACACACACACACACACACACACATATATATTACATATTACATATCCTGCCACACATGATCATCATCACCCATCTGTCTTTTGTACACAAACATCAGGAGGGAAATGGGGATTAAGTTTTTATATAGATGTATCCAAGTTAAAAATAAATAAGGAACATTATAATTATTTACTATCAAATTCCCAGCTTTACCTGCCATATTCACTATTTTACAAGACATGTTTGTAGATTGGCATTTCTGTTGCTGAGTGTAATTTGGAACCTCTCAGAAATACCCATTAAAATTAACTTAATTGTGTAAGTGTCTTGTACAAAACTGCTTTGTGTGGTATTAAGACATAAACGTCTTCGTGTTTCCACTTGTCCTCAGCACACAGTGCTGTCCAGGAAGTTTGTGGAGGTCATGACCCAGTATAATGAGACTCAAGTGTCCTTTCGGGAAAGAAGCAAAGGAAGGATCCAGAGACAGCTAGAGATAAGTAAGTGACAAGTAATGGACCCCCTGGACCCTGGAATTATGAGCCACATTTATAGAGTAGTCTTTGAAGCTTTTAAATAATAATTATTCATGTACATTTCTACCTCAAACATGAAATACTACTTTTAACACATCAATGGCTTGAATTTGGTTACACATTCAGGATTTGTGAGCACAAGATCTAGTGATAAAAGAGTGACAAATGAAACCTTGAAGCTGTGTTAGGACAGGATCCAGGAAACAGACTACACCGGTTTCCTCTCTGCCATTCTGGACACTAACCTAACCGTTGATAAACAGACACCAGCAGCAGGACAGCATTTATTCAGGGTCCTTCAAGATGTCATGGTTCTCTTTTGCCCATGCCAAAGTCACAACTGATCACATCCAAACACTACATTTTCATTGTTTTGTGAGTTTTGATGGAACTTAAATGAGCAGTAATTGTAGTAGGGTTGATCAAAGAACAGGGTATACAATAGAGCAGCATATGTGCTGTAAATGTGGGGCCCAGCATTAACAGGATGTGTAAAATAGCAGCATTAATGTAGGCCTATGTAGCAGCAGAATCTTCATTTAGTCAATGTGAGTTTTAGCATAATAAAGAACATGGAATATGCATTCAGCATAGCAGAGCATTCAGGCAAGGTTATTAGTTTTAACTTAGCTAAATGTGTTTGCCTTTGCAACCAGACAACTTGTTATTTTCCACCATTTTTCAGGAGGAGTATGTGTGGTCATCTACAGTGACAAACAAATGCAAAGACAGTGTGTATCAGGTGCATTGTATTATGCACATATGAGTAACACAAGACAATAGCGAAAGGCAAAAAAAAAAAATAGAACGTCTCCCGTAGCGCAGCCAGCATTAATGAGAGGCTCTAGTTCTCCACACTGCAGACGGAAGAGCCTGATACTGGAGATGGCTCACTGTGTTTGTGTTGCCCGGGAAACCGGCAGAGGGCTCGGCAGCCTGTGTAACAGTAGTTCACCTGTCTCTGACACGGCCACATGAACCTCGCCCCGTGCTGTCGTGGACTTACACCATTAATTCACATCATTCACAAGCGATACTCTTTTTGCTTGGTGTGTATTGATGAGTTGTAATGGTGGTGTGTTTTGCCGTGTTTGGCTCTGTCTCTCTGAGGAAAAGCCATTGCAAAAGGTGTGTGACATACAGTAAGCACATGCACAGAGGTCTGTCTCTCCAGGGAGGGTGCTGTACAACATGGCTTCAGGAAATGAGAGCTTTCTGTTTATAGAGTTTCAGCAGGTGTTTCTCTATGAGGGCTGCTGGGTTCCTTTGTTCCTCAGACACTTCTAATCTGAGTCAAAACAAGTGCAACCCTTATTCATGAATAAACTGAAAACCACAGCAGGAACTGGCTATAATTAAACATTAAATTATCTAAATTAGCAGTCCACTGATGAATGCATTGTTAACTGTTGCGCTGAGATTTGTAGTTTAATTGCAGCATGTTTTTTTTTTTTAATCAATGTTTAACACTCTAACTTCATCACAACTTATTTGGTTCTTAAAAACATGTTAACAAAAGCCTTGACTCCTAACTTCAGTAGTAACCCTCAGTGTGCCTTACTTTAACCAGTCAAACACATTATCAGTTTTTTTCTAAAGGCGGGTATCACATTTGGAATGAAGTCTTATTTTGTTGTTTCACTAAACAATATAATACATCTGTCGCTACTCGGGGAAAAGTCAGCATTGTGTTTGTAGCAGTGTCCCCTGGGGGGATAACAGAGACATTATTTTTCTGTCAGCTCAATCGATAGAGCTACAATGAGGCTTCTTCTCCTCACGCAGCGGGCTGTATACACAGCAGCTTCATAACACTGTCAGACAAATCCTGGGATTAAACACACAACAGTATATATATATACACGTATATTGTACCAGGACTGAGCACAGACATTTGTTGCTCTGGGAGTTTTGTCTATTAAATGTCAGAGTTGTGTTTTCATTGTTTTTAAAGCACGCTACAAGAATGATGAACACAAGTCCCTGATTACAGGTAATCAGTCTGTTTAAACCATAACCAAATTGTTAGACACAACTAGTCTTCTTATCAATAATGGATCAAGAGAGCCCAGTCCACTGGCCGTCCATATTTTAATGCCAGATACTAAATCAAAGGTCCAGAGCGAAAATAAAAGGGCATGAGTAGGAGTGGTGCCATGTTAAAAATCTCAGGACTCAATTTTCTTCTAATAAGCTATCAATAGGCAGCCCTTTTTTTGTATAAAATCCTCACTTAAGGCCTGTAAATTATACCTTATTTCCTCAAATTTCAGAAACCGCATCATGTCTCTGAGCCAGTTTCTGGGTGCTTTGGGACTGCAGTTTCTTCATTTAAAAAAATGGCCTGATGTGCAGTCAGGGGCATCTTTAGATCTAGCTTCCAGTGTTACTTAAAGGGCATTACAGACATGAGTATTTAACAACCCTTCTCTAAATAAACAAACACCCTGAATTCAGGGTTTTCATGCTCTCTGTCAATTTACACCCAGAATACAAATATATCCCAGTACAGTATGTAGAGAAAGGCCTGCATCTACAGTTGCATGATTTCATTGAAGTGATCATCAGTAGAGCTACATTTTATAATTAAATTACAACAACAATATGGCTTATTTTGCATTTTACACAGTTAAAGGAACTAGCACGTCAGGAGCCCAGGCTTGTGATGGCTGATGTTTTCCTTGCCATCATTAAGTGATGAGTCAAATGGAGGAAGGTTCGGTTCATTACTGGATAATCACTGCCTGCTATTTATTGTTTTAGCTGGAAGAGTGACCACCAATGAAGAACTAGAGAACATGTTAGAAAGTGGAAATCCCTCAATCTTCACATCTGATGTAAGTTTTCTCATGCTTTACTGTGCAGTATATTGTTGTTGCAGGGTTAAAAGCTGTTACTGCCATCTAGTGGTGGAGCAGGAGTAAATCATTTGGGGTGGGGTAGTGTGCTGCCAGGCCCTTTTTCTTCTTTTTTTGTTTACACACAGCTGGGAACATTTGTTTGGTGTTTTTGGATGAATAATTTTACCTCGTCTCTCTATCTTTCCCTCGCAGATCATTTCTGATTCCCAGATCACACGTCAGGCCCTAAATGAGATAGAATCACGACACCAGGACATCATGCGCCTGGAGTCGAGCATCAGAGAGCTCCATGCGATGTTCATGGACATGGCAATGCTGGTAGAAACTCAGGTAAATCTTTACCAATAAGAAACCTGCCAACTTTAGTCTTTGGTCAGTATCTGCTTAGTGATACTTTCTCGCAGTGTGCAGTGACTGTACCCGTATGTAGCCACTATGTTAAGTTACTAATACTACCAAGACAAAACGCAATAAATGAAAGCATTCGGATTCTTTCATTTACAGGGGGATATGGTTAACAACATTGAGAAGAACGTCTCCAAAGCAGCCGAATACATTTGTAGTGCAAAGGAAGAGACCAAAAAAGCAGTGAGATATCAGAAAAAATCCCGGAGGGTATGTATTCCTTTCTAATGATGTGTTACTCAACTGTCACAAATAAAAACATCAAAGTTTGAGTGACAAACTTCACACACATGCAACCACTTAAAACTACCATATGAAACTGTTTATAGCCTTTTTAAATGGTACTCTGTCTTCAGTTCAAGTTCAAATAGCAACCTCTTCTTCACTTGGCAGAGATACATTATCCTTGCCTTTGCTCTGTTGATCCTGCTTGCTGTCATTGCACTCATTGTTGGCCTGTCTGTTGGACTAACCAAACCCCCTGTATGAGATCTACTACCTGAGGTAACACTTCATGCACAACTTCCATTCCTTGAACACAACATCCATCCATCCATCCATCCATCCATCTATACAGCCACAAATTCATTCATTCATTTAGTCGTTGAATGGTTTAAGGGATTTGTAATGCAGTTATTCACAAGCAACACTCCTGACTCCTCTGTTCTTTTTTCTTTTCTTTTTTTTTGACAGAAACGTCTCTGCCTTGCCATGTGTGGGGTTGCAGTCTTCCTCCTTTTGCTCATCATAATAGTTGGAGTCTTTGAGTGATGGATTTCATGGTTCACAGCCTCACAGCAGTCAGCTGTAGTCAGCTCCTGCAGTGATGAAACTTGATGAACAGTTTCATAATAAGATAATTATACAAGTTATTCACTATCCAACAGCATTACAGAGAGGTAATCTCTTGACCACAGTAAAGTAAGTATAATGTGTGTGTGATCCACTTTGCACCAGTAACATCAGACCTCATGATACACTGTTCTGTACAGCTAGCACAAAGCGCCCTGTCAGCACATATCCCTTCCCCTTAGCAGTGATGAACACTGGCAGCACATCAGATTTATACACTGGTGAACGGTCGGTATTGCTGCCATTTTTTCACGTTAGGTATCACTTTCAGACATTTCTTTGGCATTTTGGGAAATAAGCTTATTCGCCTTCTTGCCAAGAGTTAGATGAGAAGATTGATTCCGGTCTCCAGAGTGGTATCAATCTTCTCATTCTCACTATTGCTTTAATACTCAAAAGATATTATGACGATTGTAATTCTCTATATAAATTGATTGTATAATTTATGTTTACATGTTCAAGTGTATGTTCCTTATGTTCTCTTGTCATTTTGTATATTCCTTCCTAGTTAACTGTGTCTCAGTCGGAAGAAATATTTTTAGATCAGTTGAATGGAATTCATCACTTCATTCAAAAACCTCGAAATCAGCAACCTTACAAACGTGCCTTCTTGACATTTAATATGAAACCTTAACTTATTGAATTGTATTCATTATGATCGTGGTGTGTGATGACTGAAATATTAGTTGTGAAAAAAGTCGTGCTGCAACGCAGGACTCTTGGATGAAGTTATTTCAAGAGCACACATTTTCATTTTGATACATTGCAATTTTTTTAAATGTGTTTTTAAGTTATATCCTGTATTTTATATTGAAACAGAATTATTTAGTCATATAATTAAAAAATAAAGAGTAAAAAGTAATTGCAGAATGTATTGTTTGTTTATTTCCTTATTGAAGGTGATAAAGTTGAACTTATTAGTCATAAATACAGGATCACTCCAGATATTTAAAACTGCAAACTCCTCTGGATTTGTCAGGTTATTTTCTCTGTTCTTTTAACACCCCAAACATTTGGAGGTTCGGTTTGTTTACAGGGAAACAGGAAGAAACAGAGGGTGCTGTTTACTTCAGGACTAATGAGCACTTTGCACAAAGCGCTTGACTTCCGTGTAATCAACCAAACAAGATTAGTCAAGAAAGTGGAAGTAGGTCCCCTGAGGGCAAGCTGTTTTCTCTCTTTGAATTAGATCAAAGTGAACTTCAGAGGTGCACTTAGAGTGAAATGCCACTGAATGTCCTTAAAATCTGCACATGAGGGTGTTTTCAGGTCACTGAGCAAGACGTCAAGTCGAGCGATATTATGAACTGTGATTAAACTTGGACACAGCAGTTTGTTTGGATGAGTAATTTCTGTGGCAAGCTGTAGGTGTTAAAGCTTTGGTAAATGAGAACAAATGTATAGAAATCATTTGAGAGATATGGAGGGTTGTTTATTCTAATTAGTTTATTTTTGTTTTGAATAATACTATTATCATATCATTCATTAGTGTACACCATGTTGCACCATGTCTGTTTGAATTGAGAATGATCAAAATGACAAAAAGACAATTTATGAACCGTTTGAGTACAGTATGTGAGGAAGGTGGGCTTGCTATAAGAATCCACAGAGAGATATTTATACTTTCCATGTGTCGAAAATATTCTTTGAAGCACAATTCTGCTATAGTACAAGCGTAGTGTAGTATTGTAGTCACTAACCATCCACCCATGGTCAGCATTATTTAAAGACCATATTAATTGCTGCTGTTGTGACTTTATGTACCTGAGCAGGATTTACACTCCCCTGAGGTGCTCCATTTTCTGCAACATGTTTATTTGACAGTTCCTCTGACCCTATTTTAACCTGAATACATCTTCCACTTAGTGAGTCCCTAACACAACTGAAGACTTTCCCTAGGACTCCCATTAAGTTTAATTTGATCAGCGACCCCTCTCTCCATAACATCATATGCTTTTTTTCAACATTAAAAAACACGCAGCCACTGTCTCTATACTTACTTTTCTTATCTCATCCTACAACCAACACTGGATCCATAGTGCCCTTTCTTCTCCTAAATCAGCTTTGGTACGTAGCAACCATACCTCTCATTAACCATCTGTTCCAATTTACACACGTGTGATTATATGGGTCTCTAGTCTGCTGGCTTACCAGCATCTTTTCCAGACTCATTTGGCCACTTCTGTAATCTTCTTGTTGAGACCTGGCTGTGATGGGCTCACACCTGATCTGTTGGGACATCTATACTGGAATTATCCAAGTTCAAGAACACTGTAAAATGTTGATGCTCTTATATATTTACTTTTGAACATAATAGACATGGTCCATGCATATCTGATTTGCTCATTTATTTGCCACATTGTAATACAATATAGGAGACAACAAGCAAAGAATGTAATTTAAATTGTAGGGTACTTAATTGAGTATAATATTAATGTAATATTCACATGGGAAGTTTGTGATCACACTTGAGAGATACAGCCTGTGAATATTGTCCTGGTGTTTATGTAGCAGATTATCTAATCAGGACGGAGATGATGATGTGACATTTTATCACAAACTGACCATAAATACATGTGTATGTTCACTTCTTTAGCTTTGCCTGAGGAAGTCCAGCTATGGTTGAAATGTCAGTCATATCCACATAAAGTTTTAAAAAAAGTATTTTTATTTCTTTTTTCTTTAGTTATTAAGTTTCTCTCTACTCAAGTCATTTTTTAGTAGACACTTTTGTACTCTAAGTTAAATAGTGGCTTTGATGACTGCTTTTACTTGATTTCACAAAGTAACAGTACTTTCACTTGAATACAGTTCAATCAGACAACTCCCGTTTGAAATGTTTATTATAGCAGCAGAACATAGTTAGACTTTGGCGTCTAGGCTCCGACCTCATCACTCCCCACAGATATGTTTACATAGAGATATTGGGGAGTGAAGAGCAAATATCTTAAACCCCCCCCCCAGCCGGAGCCTGCAGGTGGATGCTGTGGTGGTGGTGGGGCTGAAAGAACAAGCTGCAATACTGATGCAGGGCAGCAGTGGCACTGACAGGCAGAGGGAGAGGTGGGAAATTTTGCAGTTTAAATAGGCCGCCAAATTGGGAGGGTGTGTTTGGTAGATGGTTGTGGAGAGTGAGGTATGTCACATCTGTATAGCAATGCAGCTCGAGTTGACTGCCTGAATAGCTCGCAGGCGTCACTCCATTTTTTAGCCACTCTACCCACCTGTGGTTCATATCTCTGTGACAATCAGTAAATTCACTGTACAAACGCTGTTGCAATCTTACTGGATCCCAACTTAGAGTCTCTGTGTAAAGTTGAGTCAACTCCTTATGTATATGCAGATGTAACCTTCTAGGCTTTCATATACTGAAAACTGCCTGAAACGCTTACATAATGAAATGCAGAGGATTGTTTGGAATGACTAAACAGGCACCAAAGATATATCTGACCTATGAGAAGAAAACAGTGGACCTCATATTGCAGTCTCTCAGAGTGATGCAGGAGGACTCACATTACTTGTGTGCCTGTGTAGGAGCGACTCTCATTGTATTTGAGGGCTGTAGAAAGATTTTTCTGTTACTGTGTGCACTGTGTATGAGATATGTCTCTGCTCTTAAAATGATAAGAGTGAATTTGCACACTACAAAAGAGTGTCTGGTCTAAGTAGAATTGGAGCTGACAGGGAAGGAAAATCCAACAGCTATTAGTCTCTTCTGCAGTCGTTTTGGAGCACGCTGGCCTGGATGACCCAGTGGAAACTACTGTAACTGATGACCGGACCACTGGACCTTTTAATTGCAGCCTCATTTCTGCCTGAGCCTGTCTTATCCTGCATCAGAGGTGGGTGGTAGTAAAATATGAAACAAATATACTGGATTTTGTAGAGCGTTATTAGTCTGTAGTCTCATTATAGCCCACAGCTACAGTGAATCGCAATTTTAAGACCAATGGAAACTTAAATTGTAAGCTCTTGTCCAATTATGTAGACAATCTAAATGTCTTCTTGCCTTTAAACACCATGGTTTTTAACTAGCCATGCAAAAGATATATAATAAAATCTACATTTTTCATGATTTCTACAGTGACACTGTTTAAAACTGTTCACTTTTCCACATGCATGTGAAACAATGTTTTTAATTTCATGAACAAAAACTAACAAAATAAGATGAAGAAGAAACAAACACATCCTTTAAACATACAGTAAATTTCTTACATGCAGCTCTTGCCTGTTTTTTTTTTTAAATCACCAAAATGTAATTTTAGATGGTTTTATATTTTTATCTATTTCCTGTGGCAGCTGCGCCGTCTTTTCTGTCTGTGTGTACTAACAATAATCCAACATCCATTATTATGTAACTCTGCTGAATACAGATATTTATAATCTGAACATGCTGGAGTTATGACATCACCCGGCACTGCTGACCATGACAAGCGTTTGGGGAAGCATGCAAACAGTTCTGTCATGGTAGGTTATTGCTTGTAACAAACAGGAAATGTATCATTGAGATGCAATGTGATTGATGCGAGGCTAAACCTGATATCTGTTTTCATGTGCCAGGGGACAATGGGTTGTCAGAAGACTTGCAAGGTGGAGAAACTCCTGAAACAGCCTCAGAGGGAAGTAGTGTGGAGCCAGAGACAAAGGTTAGCCACAGCAAAGAAGAACAGCTGGATGAGAGGCACAGATAAGGTGAGCGTGGTGTGTTGTTTGCCTGTGTGTTGCTTGTAAAGCTTTCGATGAATAAGCTTCGATTCAGCCGTGCCTGGACACTGGCAGGCTCTGCAACTTGTTGTTGCCTGCAGCCATAATCTGACCTCGCCCTGCACTCCTCAGCCAAGGCTCTTTACTGTCACCAAGGCTTAACAAAAGCAACCATATGTGGCGCTCAGTGATTGTATTTCCAGCTCTTATGCACATGATTTAGCTACCAAACAAACAAGATATCGTAATGCTTTATCATTAGTGGTATTTGCATGTTTATAAAGAGATTACCCAGCCTGCCATTATGTAATATGCATTTTACCTAATAAAGCACAAAAATATACAGTGTCAACAAATTCACTGCATTTGGGCTGTTTTGCTACGTGTTTTGCATTAGTCTATAATAGTAGATACCCACACCTAAGCATGTATTTTTCTGTTTGTGGAAAACCTGCTTACTTATTTAGTAATCTTGTTAGTTTTAAGTAACTTTGTAACCATAATATGACATACAAGATGCAGGTTAAAGAATATGAATGTCAGGGATTCATAGAAAGTAAATGTAATACACCACAAGGACAGACAAGAAGCTGAACAGCAACACAAGTGTAGAGATTTTTCTGTAAACAGTAATGGTTGTGGCAGTGAACTAGTGCATTCCTGTGTACAATGGACTCACAATAAAGAGTCAATTTAAGAGAACAGAACTTATTTGAAATGACTGTTTAAGCATCGGTAGTGCAGAAATCAGATGATACAAAAAGAAAGCAGTTATTTTCCAGATGTGAAACATGCAGATGGGTTAGCAAATAGCCTGAGTATCTTCTATCAGTGTCCATGTGCAGATTAACAGTCAGTCTGTCATGAACTCAGCCGGATTTTTTATATTGATATAAAATGCACATCATTGAGACTAGACATTATCTGAGATTTTAGTAATCACATTATTATGAATTTAACAATGAAGGTCTCTACCTGTTTGGTCATCATATCCAAATTTTTTATGATTTTTTTGTCTCAAGAGACCTTGTGTAAATCTTGTCTGACTGCATCAATATTTGTCCCCAAAACATCGGTGCTGCTCTATTTTTATTCCTTATTATTTGCTGCCTCTCGATACATAAGCTGCCTTAGCTCTTCGTGTTGTTGTTCACCTCACGCAGTTTTTTGTTAATCAGCAGACCCCCTTCACAAAAGGGAATGTTGAAACAGTTGTTCACACCTCCAAATGTGTCTCGGCCCGCTGAGTTGAGGCAGGCCTGGAGCTCCTGGTCTGCCTTCTGACATCCTCTGACAGCTGTCCGAACAGGTTTGGTTCCCTCTAACATTCTAAGGTAGGCAGGCGTCCTCTGAATCATTATTTAAAAAATAAAATAAACTAACATAAGACCAGCAGCAGACCAGCAGATGCACCTTACATAGCTCTTTCCTCCCCAGTGAAGAGTCAGAAAATGCCCTTATTCTTAGCGCAGACATCATTTGCAGCTTGACAGTTGAACAATGAATGATTTTATTAAAATGTTTTATCTTTCCCACTTGACCCAAACTTTAAAAGACATAGCTACAGTATTTGGATGCGCAGCTTTGATGTGTCATAGGAGGGAAAATATAGGCTAATAAACCTAGAAATGAAGGACTACATTATTCTCCTTCACGGAGACATGTTAAATCAGACATTTGAAGGTCATTCATTACATCTACATTCAGAAATAATAGAATAAAAACAGATTTATTAACAGTTTCCTCATCAAAATGATCAAAGAAGCCTAATGCTTGCAGTTCTGCTTTTAATCCTGCTGTGCTATGGTTTTAGTTAATTTACTAATGGCCCTAGAGGAGATCTAATCTACAGTGCAGTTGCCCATAGCAGCTGATGCTATAGTGAAAACATCAGGTGTGCTTCCCGCTCATCTTGTCAGAGCTCAGCACCTCCCCCTTTAGTGTTTACACACCAGGTAGAGGACATGGGCAGGGACATTTGACATCAATCGTGTGTGATGTTGCGGTGCCTTGAGTGTTAAACAGCCGCTGCACAATGTAAGCTCTCAATTGGGATTACAGAGAGGGTCCTGCTGGAGGGGGAGGGAAGGCTCTAAACAGAGGTAAGGAGCTGCTGTGGTTGCTAGGCATCCACGCTGAGGAAAGCATATCTGTTTTGGGCCCTGCTCCTCCTCTCTCCCTTTCCCACAACAGAGTGCAGCGCCGCTGTCAGCCACAGAGGGCAGCCATACTGCACACGTCATTCTGCTCTCCTCTCTATGGTGAAAAAACCCAGGATGGCCCAAATAATCCCCTTTAATACCCTTCTGCACTTGATTTCTCTATCTGTGATTGGATGCTATTGTATGGAGTTAAAATAGTCTCCAAATGTGTAGCCTATTACATGATCTACAAATTAAAAATAAGATTTGCAAATGTGAATTCCTGTTTAAGCGTTTTGAAAGCGAAAATGATCAGATATGTGAAGTTGAAGTTAAAAATCTGTACGTATAATTTATTCAGGTTGTGATGTGTGCATTTGTAAAACTGTTTTATGTGTTTTCAAATTGCTTGGTATTTGTTTGTGGGTTGGAACACGCATTTGTAAGTAGGCCTACCCAAAATTACGCACAAATCGTTTAGGCTACACATTTGCAAATCTTATTTTTCATTTGTATATCATGTAGGCTAATACACATTCGTAAATATTATTGAGACTATTTCACTCCATACTATTGGTGTTGCTACCGATTGTGATGGTTTGTCAAGCCGAGCCCCGGGGAGCCTCTGTGGCATTATGACCCATGACGAGGCGAGGCAGAGTCCCTGTATCAGCTTGCAAAAAAAATAAAAAAAATAGCTCAGAAGCACTGCAACAAAACTGTGAGCAAAGACCAAGGGGGACGAGAGAACCTCAAATGACCTTGCCAGCTTCAATCATGGCTGCTCATCAGTGGTGGTTAGGCGGGCAGGCGGTACGACGGAGCACGTGGCTGGAAGGGGTTATTGACAGGATTGTCTGTGACTGCTGAGAATAAGACCGAGAAGACTGAGAATGACCAATTCTGATTAAGGAAGACGAAAGACATCCTGGAGAGGGAACGCTGCTCAGTGCTGCTGCACACTGCACTGCCTCTGCACCCCTGCGTGCCTGTGTCTGTGTGACTAAGCGTGTGTGTGTGTGTGAGAGAGAGAGAGAGAGAGAGAGAGAGA
>LKNJ01000085.1:0-67909 GCA_002120245.1 Maccullochella peelii | reverse complement strand
TCTCTCTCTCTCTCTCTCTCTCTCTCTCTCTCTCTCTCTCTCTCTCTCTCGCTCTCTCTCTCTCTCTCTCTCCCTGCGCTGCCTGGCTGTGCCTCTTTCTGCCGAGCATTGATGAACCATTTTATGCTACAGACAGAGCTGCCATAGCCATCGTTCCGGTCCTGCTGCTGGCTGCTTTTCTGTCCATCCAACACAGTAGGAAACACCTGCCACTGCATCGGTCCTTTAACCTCTGCTGCTAAGGTACTGTACCATCTACTGTCTGCTGTCAAGCCGTGTGTGTTTTTCTGAGCAGGGGATTGTTGTGCTGCCCCTGCTGCAGGATCCCTGTGCTGCTGCCGCTGCTGGAGGGATAAGGATGATCATAACATGTCTTAGTGTCTTAGACTCTTAGCAGCTACAATAATTGAAAACGTACTCTTCTGCTTATCATACACATATGTGGCCCCATACCCTTATATGCATTTCTTAAGGAATGGATCAGCCTGCTTCTCACAGGAGTGCAGACTATCCAGGTTAGACAGCGCTGACAAGAGCCAGAGGACATTGCACATCATTTGCATGCAGTAAGGATTCACTGTCATATTGTTATATTGTTTGAGTTTCTCATCCTAACTGAAAACATGCTGCAATGTGTTTAAAAGAGGACTTTAGTCGGCATAGAGGGAGCAGTGTGTTTATTGTCTGTGGGTGATATAACATGATTTTTGGGGTTGACGTTGGTTCCGGTTGTCACTGCCATGCCCGTCAGAAGGTGCTTGCTGTAGAGTCTACATGCAGAGGAGTGCAGATGTGTTAGTTCTTAGTTGAGAAAAAAATCAGGGCAAATTAAGTTGTATTAATGAACCAGAGATATGAATGCATATTGGTCAAATATCAAATTGCTTATATAGATTTTGTCAAGCGTTTGTGCAGAATATCCATCAGTGTAGTATACCAGTGTAGACTGTTATCAATGCAAGGCTGTTAAGACAACAGCTGATACTGTATGGTTGGTGTTTTTTCACATGCCTAAAAGGTGTCCTTGAGTGTTGAGTGTTCGTGTGTGCATTGTAAATTGACACCGTGGGTTGTAGAGGGCATTAATAGATGTGTAAAGGATGGAAGTGTTTCTGTATGTTGTGTCATCAGCCACAGAGCTCACTTTGCAACGAGACAAGATCCTATAGGTGGCAGTCATGAGAGCAGAGGATGGCAGGGAATAAACAGTGAGGGCTGAACTGTGATTTTCACTGTGCAAAAAATATGTTGTCTGTGTGTGTGTGTGTGTGTGTGTGCGCATGTGTGCACAGGTATGGATGTTTCAGCTGCCTCCCAAGGTCACTCATTTGAAGAGCTTCCATAATAAGGGCTGTCAGTCTGGACCCACACCTCGGATTTGAGAGAGTACTCCGACGACAATCTCCCATTCATACTGTAGCTCCTCCTGCCCACCTTGACAAGCAGGCATGGCCATTCATCATTTCACTGGTTATCCCTGAGCTGCCAGCAAGTGACTTTTATCTTCACTATGCACAGGAGACGGGTATTCATATTTCTAACCTAAATTTGTTTGCCCTGTATTGAGTTGATTGCAAGAGAGGAGGGGGGAGGGTGGTGTTGGTGGTGGGGGGAGTTCAAGGAGGGAGGAAGAGTTCTGCTGAGCATTTTTTAAATCCAGCCCTGGGGCAAATAATATTTGCATAAAATTCTAAGTGTTTATTTCCTCCTTCTGGTAGCACCAAAATGATTTGATGGTTTGCCGCATTGGGAGTTCAGACATTTGGTTTTCAGTCACAGAAATTTTTAATGATAAACCGTCTGCTCACTGATTTTATACCATAATGAAGCCATCTGGTATTTGCCCATATGGTATATGAAGAAGACCCAATGACACTGGATATTTGAAGTGTGATATTTGAAAATTGTATATTGAAATATTGGCTGGTATTTGTTCTTTAGCCTAAAAACAGGTCAAAAAGATCATTTAAATTTGCTATTAAAGAACTGTGACCAATATTTACTGAGCGGTACATTTAAACTTGCATTACTAATTTTTCTACTTGGGGCAGCCGAAACAAGATGTGAACACATCACTGACATATTGTTACCTTTTAAGTTAATATGACGAGCTTGTTAGCAAACAGTTGCTTATTTACACACCCACCAACCAGACAACGGAGCAACATTAGCATTCATTTGGAGTCATATTTATGTCCACCTGGCTGTCCAATTTCCACTCTCCTTTTAGCTCTGTTTTTTGGTCTCCAGCAACTCCTGATGGAAATATCTGGCTCTTTAGTTGCTGAATGCTCCACTTTCTTCATCAGCTAGTCATTAACTTTGTCTGTCTGCCATTGTGCTGGGCAGGTAGTGTATAGTGTTTTTTTTTGCTGAGCACTGAGAGTTTAGTAAAACAGTGAAGTTGTGGGCTGTACAACTGAAACAATGAGCTGAAAGACGCTAAAAGGCAAACCAGGTGATAATTCTCTGTGGGTTTGTCACTATAAGTGGCCCCTTTCACATACTAGTAGACATTTGATCCATTGTTAATATAAAATTATGAAATAAAGCAGATGTAAAGTCGAAAAATTAACTTGTCAGTTCTGTCTGGCGGACACTTTTTGTAATGGAGAAAGTGTTTCTGAAAGACCTTAAACATATCTTTGACATTTTTGTGCTGCTACTGCACCTTGTACACTGTTATTGGCAATATGTATCTGTGATAAGCTAAAATTGTACGTATACTATTGCCATGCTGGTTTATCAGTTTGGCGCTGAAACTATGAAGCAGGTTAGAACAAATGCTACAAAATAAACCTCATGTGTTTGTGGTGGTGCTAATGCTAAGAGCTACATGGCATGTGTTGTTTGCAACCTCAGTTAGTGACACAATTAGCAACCTTTTGGGCTATGTAGATTGTGTACATAGCAATTGGAATTAGGACAAAAATGTATTTTAAGTTTCTTTACAATAGAGTGCCCCTTCAGTATGTGATTGGGTTGCCCAGTTGAAATCGTAAAAGAATCAGTGTCTCCTGTATGTGTAGTGTGTACATGTCTTGGTGGATAAGCTGAATAGTCTTGAAGCATTGTCTCCAGTGCTGGTGTTAGAGACACTAAAGTGAAAGGAGGAGTGCTGAGGTGCTGAACATGGCTGCTCAGTGGAGGATGTAGCAGTGTGAGAGGAGCATGGCTCAGCATGGTCCTGAGTGACTGAGGGCTAGGCTGTAGTAACAGCTGGAACACTGCTGCTGCTGGCGCCTGGATGTGGCCTGGATAAAGCACGTGACCCCGTCACAGTGTGAGGCATTAGTGATATGAACAGCAGGGTCCATGGCCGCTGTTACATAACACCGTCTTCACTGGGAAATCTCTGTAAAGATGGCTCCGGGAGAGTCAGTGACAGCAGAGTGAAAGTGCATTATCATTGTCAGCAACTGCATCACTTGCTCTGATTGTTGGACTGTCCCGTGCATGACAAAGCAAGCATGTGTCTCTTGTGTGTCCTGAGGGTGTTTTGATGTGAGTGCAGATTTATGTAGATGTTTTGTGCTATATAAGCCTCTAGACTAGATCCTCTCTGCTGTACACACATGTTCAGTGTGTTTGTGTACATGTTCTTGTCCAAATATGTGTATCTACTTGTATGTGTCACTATACCAGTGTGTGAGTGTTGCAGTTTGTCTCTTTACATATGTGCATGTGTGTGCTTACATACAGCACACGTTTGTGTTACGCCACAGCTCCCACAGCTCAAATGTAATATAAGTAGATGTGTAGTGCCAGCTGTCGTCATGTCTTCAGTTTGACTGACTGCTGTAGTTGGGCTCAGACGGCTGGAAGGGACTGGCTGCTGACTTCACTGGAGGTCAGAGGAGAGTAGCCAGTAATCACCTCAGGGATCTGACTGCATTCATAATTGATTGTTCCTGGAGTTCATCAGGGCTGTCCACTGATCTGGTGTAAACAGCATGAGATCAGCCCGCAGAAGTTAGTAGTAGTGGTTTGTTGTTGTGGTTATGCTGTTTTTATACTCCTGTTTACAGATGTGACAAACTCATTTGGTGCTGTGACATTTTCACAGGTAGCTAAAGCTTATGCTGATGCTTTAGCTTCATCAGTGTTACACTGTCATAGACAGGTCATTGACTGTCTTTACAGGAATTCAGTGCAGGAGAAGAAGTAGGACTCCTTTCTTGCACACCAACAGGATTTTAGGTTGCACTAGCCAGGCTTGACTAAACTTAAATATGTTTATAACGTCATTTTTTAGAGATTTCTGTGGCTCTCTGAGCTCAGCAAGTCTGTGGTCTGCTCGGTGAGGTGGAGGGCTGTTTGGATCCGTACAGAAAGGTGGACGATCACGCCCAAGGGCGGGGGTTGGGGATGATTATGCGGATCTTGCCAAAATCCAGAGCCAGTGATGATTATTTGTCAGGATTTGCTTTGTAATAAAAAAAGCTTATCCCCACAGGTTCAATCTCGGGCTTTCTGCTTACAGGTTTTGCATACTGTGTCTGCTATGCTCACACTGTACCTAAATTTCCTATAAAAGGAAACTCATATTCAGTTTCATATGATTTATTGAGTCGAGTTATTGTTTTCCCAAAAAGGCAGTGCAAAGTGATGTGAACCCTGGTTCATTTGATTTATTCAGCTTACAGTTAGACATTAGGAAACAAGAGCAGGATCCTCTGAGGTCGTTGTTTAACACCACGTCCTTTATGTGGACACGCTCTACTCTGTGTATTGTCCACCATGTTGGAGGTTAATTGCACACACTTTGATAACATATTATTGGCAGGCAGTGCTACAGACACAGTGTGCCAGTCAGTTCAAGGCACACTTTGTTTCTACAGCACTTTTAATGTTGAGGATGATTAATGGAATGCTAATGTGCTCCAGAGTTAATGCTTTGTTTATGTGGGAATGTAATTGATTCTAATGTGCCGATCAAGTGGAATTTCACCAAAGATTACTAGAAAAAAAACAAATTATAAAGCTTCGCTGTGCAGTGGGTGCTGCAGCACAATGATTATTTTTTTTGCAGTGATTCATCTTTAACTGTATGGAAGGGCACATTACATTGTTCCATGTTATAGGTCTCCGTGGAGTTGGTAAGCCTGCTGTCCCATCCACGTCCCTCCATGCTGGCCCATCAATGAACAGGGGCACAGGGTAATTGCATGAAGAAGCTGTAATAAGGTGGATTGAATTAGCGTTGCCCTGACTAAAATGAATTAAAGAGGCCGGCATGACATACAGACTCCCAAACTGACTCATAACCGCTCAGCCAAATATATCATAATACTGCGTTATCTTTGAGATGCTGACAGTCTAGGACTACAGCCCAACATTTGTTTGTGCCTGTATGCTGGAATAACAAACAGTGTCTAATTCTGCTTAATTAGACATGCCTGCATGGAGCATTTGTCCCAATATAGATGAAAACAGAAAGCTTAACGTCGGCCCTGACAATTATCACAAATAATGAGATCATACTGTTCTGAAATGCCATTCAGATCCTGCATGCATGTCTGAGCCGGCCAGTCATATACACAGCGATGAAATGTTTGTGAATAGTCATAAATAACCAAGTTAAATGATTAGTTGAATAATTGATTAGTTCATTGACAAAACATTACATTCTGGAAAAAACAAATATAATGAATACTTATCTTTGTCAGGTGGCACGATTGAGGACTCAAATGCAGGACGCAACTCACAGATAAGTGTATAAGCAAACTCTTTTACTGGAAGGAATTCAGGTTTGGTACACAGGTAGACAGTCAGAAACACAAGCAACAAAATCCAAATCAGCATGCAGAAGGCGAGGTCAAAACACGGGCGAGGGTCGTCACGTGGAGTAAGCGCAAGAAGGGCCGCTGGAAAGGCTGGCACATTCAGCAGCACAATCTGGCACCAGAGCAGGGAATGAATGGTGGTATATATACTCCAAGACCAGGTGTAATGATGAGCACAGGTTTCCTCAATGATGGTGATTGCCGTGGGCGGGAACCTGACCAGACAGGAAATGCATAAATGACACATAGGATGATTATTTCAAAGTAAAACAGGAAATGTGAATAACTGCCCCAAGTCCGTTACTGCTCTGGTCCAGACCTGACAATCTTCAGCTTTTTCAGTTGGGCGGATTTGCTGCTTTTCTCTGATTTATGTAACTGTAAATGGAATAGTTTTGGATTTTAGACTGTTGGTCAGACACAATAAGCAGTTTGAAGACGTCACCTTAGGCTTCATTAATTGTTTAATCAATTATTTGAGAAAATAATCGGCAGATTAACTGATACTGAAAATATCGTTGATTGCAGCTCTATGAATAACTCCATGTAGCATTCTGAAATACAGTATGTGGACGATTAAAATTGACGGCCCCTTTGACAAACAAGTAGGTGTTTGGACTTTTCAAGGTGTCACTTTTGCTTATATTTAAAGACAGGCATAGGAATTGGCCATGAATTATTGCATGAGTAGGTAAATAAGTCACCTTGGTTTCAGAGTGAATGGCAGGGGGAAGAGCTTCTCAGCACCTACAAAGGTTGAGGTGGATGGAGGGGCTACATGGATTTAGGAGTCGTGCCTTGCGGTAGCGGTACGGGGCAGGACAGAGACGGCCTATGTCCAGATGTCTGTTTGCGTTAGGGAGGTTACGGCACTGCCTCCCGCCATTAGAAACAAACTCTAATTGCCCACTGGCCGCGGGTTGGAGATGTGCAGCTGGGGACATGTGGCTAAAAATAGCATGGCTTGTTCCCATGAGTGGCGGGCACACACCACCATAGCATTAGTATTCAGCACTAAAGCATGGCATGGACAAAAAAGGTCATCTTCTGGCCATGGCCACAAATGTCAGGGCGGGGTACAAAGCGACACCAACAGAGGGTGGGTGAACTGCAAGCAGCACCTCAGGCTTCATCCACATTTGGACCAACCTACTGAACCATCGTTCTCTGTCTGAACTTGAACTTGCAGGAAAATGTCACATGGAAACAGCCATGTGTGTGTCATGACTTCCTGTGTTTTGTTTGCATCCCAGCAGCATCCACGCTTGTTCCATGAAGTCTTTACCTCCATGCAGCGATGGCCTTCCATGCTTGAGTCGAGTTACAGCTCTCCCTCTATGACACAAAAGCAGCATCTGGTTCCACCTGACTGAAGCCATGAATAATTTAATAGGGGGCATTATTATTTCCAGCCTGCTCCACTAGCTTGCCAATAACAAGCAGTTTAGGTAGTGCTATCAGCGTTGCTGGCTAAGTGGTTGAACATGGAGAGAGGATGTTATTTTACCTCGCTGGCATCTTATACTTGTGTGGATTTGTAAGTATCTGGTTGAATGAGTGCTTAAGTGTTATTTTTCATTGATACACTGGGTCAACATGTTGCTTGGTTCTTTGCAGATTTTGGAATGTGAGTAAACAGAGACGTGTGAAGCATCTGGTTGACTGGGATAGTACAATTAAGTCACCATTATACCAATCAGCTGATGTCTTGTGACATGCACAGATTAACAATCACAGCCCATGATGACTTTCTGTTTGATTTTACAGCTAGCTATTTTTATCATGTGGATTTTTTAACTGAACTGCACACCAGTGACTTTATTGTCCATGAAATCAAAGTTTAGTGGAACACTGTGTTCAACATGTGCTCAAAGCAGCAGGTGGGCAGGTAGTCCAGTAGATACTTTATTCCTTCTGTTGTCAAACTGGACCTGTGACGATCAATGGAGGGAGGACACACTGTTTGCACTGCAGGAGTGTAGCTGTTAGCTGTTTTTCCACTCAGACCACCTGCTGGCTCTGAGTGGTCACTCACTTACACTTCGAGAGAGAGAGTGCTAGCACATTTCATCACCAGTGGGACTTAGCAGCAGCAGTGGTGAAGGGGTATAAGTTAGCCAAAAACTGCACAACCAAATTGTAAAACTGCCATGCTTATAGTGATAACTAACCATTGTGGAAAGGTTTTGTTTCCTAATAAAATACACAATAGTATTAGTGCTATATTCATTTGACTGAACTGCTTTAAATGACTGCAGCTTTTGTGTTCTTTTCTGTTTCCCCCCACAGCTGAGAAATGAAGTTTTGCCCCTCCAACTCCCGGGTGTGCAGCATTTGGACAGCTTTCGTCTTCTAGAGGACAACGGCGGAGCTCTGAGACTCAGCCCGGACACCCTGAGCCACCAAAGGCTAAAGCAGAAGTTAGTGGTGAGTTCTCTGTGTGAAAGGGAGATAAAGTCTTGTTGATGCTGGACTGGGCATGGACCATTAGGGGCAGTTGAAGACTGCTGTGGAGGCATTTGCTTTCAGCAGTTGTCTGGCTTTCATGTTTCCTCTCCCTACTTTGGATTGTGAACTTGTGAACCATGAGTTATTTTTCCTCCAGTTGATGGTTTAATTTTGAAACGGGCTGCACTCGTGTTCCTTTAGAATCTGCATTGGGATTAATTGGGGTCAAAGTGGCAGTTTTCTCTGTGTTTCATGGCCACTGACCATGTCAGGGAAAAGTGAGGAGACGATGCCTCTTAACACTGCACTGTGACAGACAGTGCACATGCACTATAAGGTATTTGCTCTGCTCTCTTTGGCACTGTCTTTATGTTGCACATTGTACGTTACTGTGTGTACATTTTTTCCACTCTTTAATTTATATTGTATTTTTATTGGCTGCTGTAACGAAGAAATTTCCCCCCTGGGGGATCAATAAAGTACCTGACTATCTATCTATCTATCTATCTATCTAACTGAGGCCTGTGCATTCACCTCATCCCTGTCCGAGTCCGAGGCTAAGCCTACGGGGAGTTTGATACTGAAATGATAAGGGCCCTGATGGCAGCTTGTGTAAATGTAAATTTTAATACTATTTAATAGTATTATTTAATAAATGTGAGTGTAATCAAATGTTCACAAACTAACTTGAGAAGGGAGGTGGCTGGGTGGCCCACATCTGATTTTTGCCTTGGCCCTGCTGCTCATCTGAAATAGTATGTCAGTTCTCCTGAGATTTTCAAAAAATATGGATGCAATTGAATAAGATTAAACAAAAGAGTGGTCTTGTTATTTAGGATAATTCTGGTTTTCTGCCGTCTGTCAACACAGTGTTTATTGGTGCTACTACAGAGCAATGGAAAAAGCCTTCTACTGGGGTCAAAAGGTTAATTTTCTCACAGTTAAGATAATGTTTAAATATCCCCAAAACGTGGCATATTGTTTTTTTTAACAATCTAGTTGTACTGTTGTACCTGTTCAGTGTAATTTCCTTTGGCGTGAGGAGACCCAGTAGCCACGTCTTTAAAGCTACCAAAGGCACTCAACAGCAGGTTTCCAGAGCGATGTTGGCTTTGTCTTCCTCAGGCTTCCTCTAGGCTGTGATCTCACAGCAGAAGCTGCTTGTAATTCCCCCGGCTTCCCCTGATGTCTGTGGTTCAATATGAATGAGCGGCATCGATTAGACCTCAGTGTGGTGCTTGCGCAAAGGGGATGAGTTGTGTGTGTGTGTGTGTGTGTGTGTGTGTGTATGTGTGTGTGTGGGGGGGGTCCTGTGTCTCCTCATCACTTACCAGACTGTTGTTTTCACAGAGGGCGGCGTTATGGGTGACATCTTTTGGCTGAGCCATAAACTGAAGCTTTGTTAATAGCAGCTTCTTTGTTATTAGCAGCTTCTTCGTGTGTGTTAATGAACAGTTAATGTAACTGATATTTCCCAGCAACATAAGGGACTAACAAAGGTGCTATCTGTATCAGCTTTCTCTTTTTATGTTCCCTGGTTTTGGTTTGGATACATTGCACAAACTCAGAGGACCACATGTTATTCTCACGCACCTTTCACAACCCTCAAACCTTCTTATCTCACACACTATCTATAGAGGTCTATAGAGGTGTGAGGTTAGCACTGCTGACTGTGATTGTTTGCACAATGAGGGTGGTGTGAACTTTATTTTTAAACTTTCCGCCTGCTTGTGACAGGGCTACTTGATAATTAGCTTGTCAACATTTCTTTAGGGGGTCGCCTGCCATTTCAGTCATGTGCAGCAGCATTATCAAAGCAACCGAATGTGATTTACAACATATTTCTAAAAAGTGGAATGTAAGTATATTTGTTAATGTGTCAAGATCCTGCAACAATTCTGTGTACATTTAATTGTGCATTTGCCTGTGTGCGCTTTTGACACTTAACAGACAGAATGTTTAATGGGAAATGAATGGTATTACTTGGCATTTGTTGCCTTCATTCAGTCCTAATTCACTGTACCCTCTGATAATCATGACATCCTTGAACGAGACCTGGTCACACTTCCCTTGTACCTGTGGTGGTTGCTGGGAAACGAGTGCTTTTGAAGTCAACGTGCATCCTATCGTGTCATTAAGCTGTTGTTGTTGTGTTGTTAGTTCCCTCAAGTGGAAAAAAAGCCGATTATGGATCTTGAAAGATTGGCGCAGCGTCAGTAATTACTGAACGGTCCTACGTAAGACTGAGTGAAGTGGTAATGAAAAACTGACAGAGCATGAGGCACTTCTTCAGCAAGCTCCATTAGCCTGCAGCTCTGTTATCTTATGATGGAGATGCAATCAACAAACCGCAGACACACCCTGGTAAAGGTATCTCCTTCGTGTGCACAGCTGTCTGCAGCCGTTACATCTTTCCGTCTTATGCAGCGGGTGTGTTTTCCTGTGAGCAATCTTGATAAAAGTAATGTTTTTTTAACTTTGCCCTAGAGATTTTGTACTGTCTTTTTTTTTTTTTTTTTTTTACTTTTGTTGCTTGTCCTCTTTTAGGCATGCCGATTTGTGCTGAAGAGGGAATTGCACAGATACTGAGTTACAGTTGTTATTTCGAAGTTGATATTTACATAATGTTTTCCTCTGTTATAGGACTTTTTAGTGTATGACTGCAGGAGTTTTTGAGATCAAGGAAAGTGGCAGAAGAAACAAGCAGTTCTCTGTCTTCAGTGACTTTCCTGTCTATAAGTTATTCATTCACAGTTTTGGAAAATGCAGTCAGAGGAACATAATTAGTCTTCACAGTCACAATTGGGTATAACATGCAGTGCTCCATATTCTGAGCGTTAACCTTCTCATACTGTGCTGAATTTCATCTGTTGTCAAATCAGTGCATCCAAACCAACAGAACAGACATTTTCAACAAACCAACTAGCTGGTTTTGGATGCTTTGTAGAAGGTGAGAGATGTATGATTTTCTTGCAGCTGTTCACAAGAATGCAGAAGTAAATGTCAACAGAACATAAGCACAGCCCACGTTCACCTCCACAACTATTTACCTCCAAACCCTCTCTTTCTAAAAATGGATACTATATACAGTAACTTTGGCTGAACAGTGGCCACTGTGGCCAAAAGTGACAGTTAACTAGTAATGGTAAATTTTGTGTAAGACTACAACACACAGAGAAGTTATTACGTGAGCAAAATTACTTAGTAACTACAGCAATATCTAGTTAAAGTGTGCTAACATTAGCCAGCATTAGCCCACTATAAGCTAGAGGTCATACCAGACCAAGCAAGGTTGCTTTGGCAAAGTGTAATAAACTGAGCAAAGGTGCGTTTTATTGCTCATGAATTCAGCTTTTCATTTGCAAGAGGAGGAATGTGTTATTTCTCCTTCCAAAAGTTACAAAGTCTTGCTTTAAATTGTCTTGCAAAACTAACAGGAATGGCTGTAGAGAGATGAGATGTTACTCTACCTGATAAGTCTGTCCTCATCCGTGTGTGAGGTAAATTGGCAGGCTTTCCAGGGTGTCAAAAAATAAAACAGGCGCATCTGTCAAAGACTGGTCGAAGCGAGGTTTGAGCACTTTTCAGCATTGAGCATTTTAAAGTGGTGAAGATTTACTGATTCACCGCCCAATGCAGTAATGTGATGTGTGATGTTTAGGCAAATACCTTTGCAAAAAACTATTTCTGCCTTCATACCCTCTGGTTTTCTTCCTGTGCTCTGATTGGGCCACCTGCATATTTAGAAGCTGAGGATGTGAACCATTACCCATCTGTCTCCGAGAGTGTCTCTTTGTCGCAGCTGAGATGGCAAGGGGCAAGACTTATTAGGGATGTGAACAGTTTCTCCTTGGTTAACTCCTGCCCTCATAGCTATTCATCACTGGGAGCAGGCCTACAATCAAACCTACGGTTTTACCCAGGCTGCGCTCAGTTTGATGGTCAAGTGAATCATCAGGCCAAGGCACATTAGAGTGCTGATCATAAATATGCATCAAACAGATTGGAAAAATCACAGTCACTCCGCAGTATGGATAGATTGTGGGTACCCATCATGTTCTTCTAAACAAACAGAACTAAATATATTCCCTGGTGTCAACTTAATGTCTCATGTACTCTCTCCTACACCACCACCAATGCCAGATTTATCATTTATTCATATTTATTCATATTCAGTAAAAACATAAACGTCACACAGCAAGGGCTGAGAATCGATCTCCTTCTTGTTATGAGCCGACAGTGCTAACCACTGAGCCACCGAGCTGCACCCGATTTAATGACACTTACTTCACCATGAATAGCCGATGCTGCCTGAACACTGTGCTCCTGTTTTTCTTGCACACATAATGCTGATATCTTCCCCCCAATCCATCTTTATGGCTTCATTAGTGTAACCTCACATCTCTCACTCATGCCCACAGGCTGCAATCTCTGTATGGTGGGACATGAGACAAACAGGTGTAGATTTGTGGTTTTGTCATTTGCGTCTTTAAGTGAGCATTGTGTGTGCTTGTGTGTTTGTGCATGTATTGATGTGGGAGGCCCCTGCGCTGGGGGCCAACCACATGTTTACATCGCTTGTAATGAAATTAGAGCCGCGTGGCGCCCACACTACAGGCCTCCACTGATCCTCTAATTCAATTACCCCCCTTATTAACGCTCAGATGCTGCTGGCTGACCCAGGACTGCACACTGCTTTTGCTACACAACATTCACTCAGCAGCCGTTTTCTGCTCCTCCAGTGGCCTGACTACTTATCAGTTATTGTCTTACTGATGCACAGGGGTCTGCCGGGTTTATCCTTGATACCTATATGTTTGTTTATGAACAACAATGATGGCAAACACAGCTAAAGAGGGAATAGTTTACATGCCTAACATTGTGCAGCATGTTTGAGAATCTACAGTGAGATTGGAGCATATTTGTGTGTGTTTTTTCTGCTTTGTTTCTGTCACATTTATTCTTGCTAGATCTGCAGTGATTGTTTATAATATCGACTCATTTAGTGATTGCTTGTCTATAAGATGTCAAAAACAAGGAACTACCAAATGCTGGAAAATGCAGATTTGCCTAAATGTACAGTATAGGCTAAAAACACTGAGAGGTAGATTTTAAGTTCAATATTTAGACATTCCTCGATAACGTTTTACCAGTCTTCACCAGATTTGCTGGGCAGTGCAGGAAAAAGCTTGACTGATGTTGCACAGGTGTTATCGTTACCTCATGATCCAGGCATGAAAACGAGGAGCTGAAGTTAGGGACCGTCTCAAAAGTGCATGCAAAATGTTCAAGAGAGATTTAAAGATTTTTGTCACTGGCTTTTTGTTTTTTGTTCATAGACACTTAAATCTGACTGTATTTCCATATGGACCTCGTCCCATTGCATGCACAACCTACTTTTTCTTTTCTTTTTAGAAATTATGCAATACGACTGAGCTTTTATGACTTATAATTCACTTGGACCTCCTCCTCTATTACATACATAACCAAACTGCAGTTTTTAAAGAGCATTTATGCAAATGGCCCAGTGCAATTTCTTGTATTTGACTTGTATTTTCCCCACTTTCAACCCCGTTGTTGTATTTTCACTATTCATTTCCTCCAGACCATTAACAGTTACACGGCTTTTTAGACTTAATTTAGACTTTTATTTTAAGGTAGGTTTCAAATACGAATTATGTATATCTATGTATTATGTATAAATATTTTTGTGACATAAACAGATACAGATACTAGCTTTGCATTTCATCCCTCCAGGGAACCAATGAATACCAAATTAATCTTAGTCCCGGGGCAACTTAGCAAGTAAAATATGCTGTATGTTGAATGTTTTGTATTTTTTACAAAAATTACTGAAAGTTAGTAAAAATGACTTCAAATGGTGATTAATAAAAAATTTCAATTTGATAATCATATAATTGAGAAAAATGGGTTACCATCCATACGCAGTAAACATGGTTCTGACTCCTGTCTTATTTCCTGACTGAGATACAAGCCTTGAATGTAAGCATTGTGTTGTTATTGGAACAAGGCCCATTGCCTCTCTGCTGTAACAGGTCTGCAAGAAGCTGGCGCGATGTATGGCATAATTTAACACATTGGGTGTCTGGTGCCAGCACGCACACAGACATGGGCGAACACACACACAAACTTCATGTAGTCAGTAGTTAGGCCTTTACCTTACCAGATAACGGTACACTTATGATGCTGAGATAACGTTTATCACAGCCTTATTGGAGATACCAGAGAGAGCGAGAGAGTCCTTTCCAGTCTCCTCCAGGGTCAGGTGTTTCCGAGCCTGCTGACACCAGCCACCTTCATCTATAGTCTGGCCTCTCATGATGGCCATGGGCTTTAGTTTCACACTATTCTCTCTGGATTCATACAGCAGTGGTGTGGTGCCATGTGGGACAAAAAAAATCACCATTGCTGCAAAACATGCAGATTTTAGATAACAACATGCCGGTACAGGTATGGGAAATAAAACCTGTAATATGAAAATATATGTAGACCTGAAAGTATCTTATTATGCTGAACTAAAAGGGACTACATTAAAAATAGCAGTGGAAACATTGCTTGATATCACAGATTAAAATGCTAGGGGAAGTGTCTGAAGTTAAGCCGGTTAATGGGTTTATCACAGTTTTGCATGATCCCCTGTCTTTTGACCTGCTTGAGTGCATGCACGATACAATGAGGCTAAATCATCTCATGCCCATATTCGGGATTTCAAAGCTAAATCTCTGCCAAGTTTCTCAATCTCTAGCCACTGCATTGAGCTTATTAAAATTTCAATCTGCTACAGGCTCTCTTTCTCGCCTCTCAGGATGAATGTGCCCTTTTAATAATGTAACCGGTTTTAACAAGATCGTAAAATGTTCATCTAACTTTCATAAGCCCTGTTAGCAAAGTGACAAATTCATGCGATGGCAGAAATCACTTTGGCACTCCCTCAGTTTTAGAAATGAGAACACAGTTTTGTTTTGGTTTTTTTTTTCTTTCGGTGCAGCTCTATGGAGGCCTGAGACTTGTGCCTAAGTTTACAGCTGCCTGCAGGGAAGACTGAGCTTGTTGCTGTGTCACCCCCATGGCTCTGAAATAGAGGTTAGCTGTGATGGGGGAGATTTAGATTGGCCTTCTGGTAACTGATAGTGCTCCACTGAACACTCCCCTTCTCCTCTGCCTCATCTATAATGTACATGAGTAACACAGGGCTAAACCCTGAAAACACAGCGTTGTCAGACGCAGCTAGAGCATCTGCCATGTGATGGCTTTTCTAATCCATTTATGACCGATGAGCTCTCTCTGTTTGTACACTCTTTAAACAGTATGTAGTTCAGTGATATTAGTTGAACTGGGGCAGGGTCAGGATGGCGTGAATGCAAAAGCTGCTGGCTGAGTTAGTTGGGTGTGTGTGTGTGTGCTTCGCCCTCTCAGGCGTTGTTGGAGTAATGTGACCTTCATAGGGAGATTAAAATATGTAGCAGGCGTGCATTGATTTTTGGACCGGCCACTGGTATTTATGGACTCAGCCAGTGCATAAATATTGATACTCGCACCCCTAAAGAAAGATCTGACTTTATGTATCTGTGTGTGTTTGTGCACTCATGCGCCAATTGAGATAAAGAAAAAAAGGATGACAAGGTACCTGATAAAAATGAATAATTGGTAGCTCATGTGTTTTGGTAACCTAAATCTGCTTGTGACCTAGCAGCAGCTTAATAAGGTCATTCCTATTATGTGGTGGCTAATTACAATGCCTGTCATTGAAGTCCCCAAGCTGCACTGTCAAGTAAAAGAGTAGTTTAAAGGGACGGTTCACACCTGAACACAATCAAAACTTGTTTTTTCCTGTCACCCAGAGTGTTGTTTATCCATTCATTTAGATTTTTTTGTTGTTGACATTTTTAGCCATGCTAGCGTTGTGGCTCTATGGATGGCAATGTCGGTTGGTTGGTTGGTTGGTCCACCACTTTGGTCCAGACTGAAATGGATGTGGATGGATTGCCATGACATTTGGCAAAGTTATTCATGGTCCCCAGAGGATTAATCCGAATGACTTTGGTGATCCCCTGACTTCCCCTGAGCGCTACCATGATGTGGTTTTAGGTGAATGCTTCAACAACTATTGGTTTTATTGACAGTGACAGCAAAAAAATGACTTGGGAAGAGAGAGAGAGAGAGGTATCATATACAACAAGAACCTCCAGCCAGAATCAAACCGTTGACGGTGTGGTTTTATGGCATGTGCCTTCATCACAAGGCCAGCATAATAATGGTTATAATGATATATAATATGGCTTTAGCTCCAAAACTACAGTGCACTCAGTGGCATTTGTTTTGTGATCAGTGCTTTGAATACTATATGTTTGATTAATTTATTATTTGTCTTTTATTTCATAAATATGCACATTTGTAGAACATGTTACCGACTTTATTTTGAAATCTTTGTGTAATTGTAAATCATCAGGAGGTGGGTGATTGTGCTCAGTCTAGTGTCCCTTAATTAGATTGGTGCCTGGGTGGAATTAAAGGCCAACGATGGCTGCCAGCGTTTCTCATACAGACAGAGGAGCTGACTGATATGCCGGCCACTCACAGAGTCAGAAGTGTTGCGATGAGCTGTGTCTGTGTCTGGAGTGTTGTTATTGTATCCCGCTATAACCCTCTCTTGCTTCCTCGAATTGCTCCTTTGTCTCAGTTGGAAATGCTTGTTCATCAGAGCGTTTTTTTCAGTGGTTAGGTGTTTTTTCTCTCTGAGCTTGTTGTTGACTGCTCAGGCTTCTGCCTCTCGCTGCATTTGAGAGGCTGTCCTCTGTGAGGTTTTGTTCTTAGTAGGTAGTTTGGGATGAGTGTGAGGGGCAACTGGTCCTGACAGACTGACTTGGGATGACTCAAACTGCTGACATGACTTTTTGTCCAATGAGTTCACCAGAAAAAGGTTGTTTTCTGGGTCATTTGCTTAGATTACATCTCTGTCCCTCTCCTTTTTGCTCTCTTTCTCTGTTTTTTTTTTTTTCAGTTGATGTCTTAGGTATCACACAGCTTTCCAGTGAAATGAGAGCCAGATCGGCAAAGTCCTGCGAATGTGCCGATTGGAGCAAAATCAGAGCGAATAAACAGCCACCATATTTTGTATATTTTATCAGCATCCAAAAAAAAAAGATTGCATCTAAGAGCTGCATTTAAATCTGTCAGATAGAGGTCTTACAGAGCAAAATGTGGCACTGGGCCACTTACCGAGGACTAAATATTTAACTTGCACTCCTTTACAGAGAAAGAGAAAGACCAGAAAATGGCAGGGAGTAAAAAAAACAAACTGTTTACATTGTCAAAACAAGCATATTTTTTTTTTTTTACCACTGCTGAATAAACAGGCTGTCCTTTATCACATGTAGTTGTTATGCTGGCCTTGAGTTCATATTAATTTACTGTGTCAAACACACTGCTTATCAGTTAGAGCCTGTGATGGTGTATTATTGGGCGACTGGAGCTATTGCAGCCTACAGTAATTTAATCTGCAGGCTTGAATAGCAGCATGGACTTCAGCTGAACTTCAGGATCAGGTTGCAGACTTATGCTGCGGTTTCAGAATTCTGTGAAGAGAGGTCCATTCACCCCGCCATCTCCGCCACAGTCCGGACAGCCTTGTGGAGACCAGAACCAGACCATTTGTTACCTGCTGCCTTTCTGGATATGAGGGAACTAGTCTTTAAGGCTTGCACCGTCTCTGTGTGGGAGAAGGTAAGGCCGGGCCAGTGAGAGCGCTTTGGAAAAAGTCACTTTTTTACAGTGCGAGTGAGAAAATTCAGGAGGTCAGGGAAAAGTTCAGGCAAGTGGATTGAATTGTGTCTTTTTGATGTTTTCACAATGGGACAAGTAGCCAGTCTCTGTCAGTGTCAGACAGTCTTCTGACCTGTTTTTGGAGCAATTACTTTTTCATTATAGATAGTCACACAAAAGGAACTGCTTGAATCCTACTGCTGCTGTTACAGTTAAGAAAACTCCCTTTTGTATTACAATAATAATTCCTTGTAGAATTTAATGTTTCATTCACAACAAGTGTGTATTTATCCAATTTATCTTTTCAAATTTGGTTTGGGTAATTAAGCCATTTATATGTAAACTGTTTACTGTGGAAAATGTTGACTTTAACAAGTCATTTAGTCTCATATTCAGTCTTAATTTTTACATAAAGCCTTTGATAAATTCTGCAAAAATGAAGCAATCATCATTACTTCATTACAAAACATGGTGGCACAAAGGGGCAGATTCCTCCAGTAGACATCGGATTTAGTTAGATCTTAACTTTCAGGGAGAAAGATTATGTCACTTTGTTGGCTGTGAATGATAAAAAATATGTTTTGCATTTTGTGAAACGTTTATGCAAATGAGCTGAACTGCAACTAATTATTATTTCCATTATTGATTAATCTGACTTTTTTAATTCATCTTTTCATCTTTTTGTCTATAAAATGTCAGAAAATAGTGAAAAATTTCAATTTTGAAAAAGTTCCCTTCAGTCCAATGTCCAAAAATTTTCAGTCTACAATAATATAAAACAGCAAATCCTCATATTGGAGATGCTGGAACCAGATAATATTTGGAGTGTGTGCTTAACCGACAAACTCATGATCAAAATTGTTGCTGATTATTTTCTGTCGATCAGCTAGTTAATTAATCAACTAATCATTTCAGCTCTAAAAATGACCTTTTGAGATGTAATTTACTGAAATTGTTCTGAAGAATATTTTACATTTACCCTACTCTCTATGCTATTTCATAGCTTGTGAACTGGTGTGTGCAGGGCTGTCTTCATTACAGTAACATGAGCACAGTGGAAAGTCACTCATTATTATTCAAACATTAAGCTTAGGCTTTGGCCCAACCCAGCAGTTTCTGATGCTCTGATCAATCAATAGGCTACATTGGAGCTTCTGTGCTGACCTGTTGTTGCATAACACTGAGATCGCATATACATTCACCAGCTGGGAGTCCTTTACCTGCTGTAGTTTGATATTTGTGGTGGGTTTGAACCCTATTAAAGAGGCAGGGCATTTGGTATTTCCTTGCTGCATTGCTGCCATAAGCACTGCCTTCGACTTAAAGAATGCCTCTCCCTTCTTTCTCTCTGCACTGATGATGACTCACACTCCAACACACCCTGCAGAAATCTCCTCTCATGCACCCGAGAGAGGGAGCGAGAGGGAAAGAGAAGAGAGGGATGTGTTCTTTTATATGGCTCTAACACACACAATACCTGTTCATGTGTCCTGATCTACCGCCTCTGTCTGTCTGTTTACAGAAATACCTGTACTCATCAGCATTCCCTGCAGGGTGGAGATGCAGCTGGTGTTTTTGCATTGCTAAACCCTTGAGTGTATGTTGCATTTATTCAGGCAACCGGTTCTCTTATCTGCAACTGAGGGGCTTCAGGAGTGCATTTATGTTCAGCAGATCGATTAAATACCTCTACAGAGGAGACACATTTGAGGTAATTGTTTTAGAAAAAGTAGTTGAGTGTCAGATCAAAGCTTTAGCAAAGATTGCATACATAAAGACTTAGGTGCAAAGGTGCCATTTATAGATTGTTCTCGTGATCCTCTCACCATAGGCTGCCCTCCAGTGAGCGAGCTAACATTGTGTGACATTTTCAGTGATGCTGAAGTCCAGCCTGCACGTGCTGCAGTGCCGTAGGTCCACTGCCCTCAGGCTTCTGCTTCTCTGGAAATAGAAAAAGAGCAAAGAGACCGAGTGTGATTAATGGCCATATATGTGCAGCAGAAAACAGGCCTGTCTGCCGCCATTTCCTACCACATGGCCCCACAGGCTGAGAATTACATAACAGATCTGCAAAGTTGCTCATGCTGATTCTTAATTGCTTTAGTTCGTTTATTGTGTGTGATTGTGGCTGCGTGGCCTTGTGTGACACACGCGTGTCAGGTGGGATCACAGTCTCAGTGAGACGTGAGCGGTTTCAGATTCTGAGTGGTTTGCCCTGCAACGGATTGCTCTCCTCTCATTTACCATGCCCCCTAGTTCAGCTCTCAGGACTGTCTTTGGAAGAAATGTTTTATCTCTCCCCTCTTGTGCCAGTCTGGATTTGACTGGCACTCTGTTTTTTCTATTAAGAATGTGCTATTTTTAGCACACTGTGTCAAAACATCATCTCATCCTGTGTATGTATGTGCTCACTGAAATAACTTCCCTTCCCCAGAAGGCTTGAGTGGTCTCTTCAGCTACATGTGCTGAAGCCCTGTTTGCTGTGCTTCACACTGCATGCAGCCCCATTACGCAACCCTGTGCATCAGCCGTCGGGCCACCGGGCCAGAATGGCAGCCAGCTACCAATCACTCTCCCTCTCATCTTCCCTTTCTCTCCCGTTTTCATCTCTTTCTCTGTCTCTCTGCTTTACCCTGACCCCCTCTTTGTTCCTTTCTTAGTTCAGGTTTTTGGAGGTTAAGTAGAACGCTACATTTGTATACCAAATTACAGCAGTCTGTGTTTTTGGGAGTCGGTAAAAGCTGTGGATTGCCGCTGGCATGCAGCGTGGTTCTCTCTCGGTGTACTGGAGTGTGAAGGCAGGTCAGTGGGGGCCAGCGGAAGAAGAGAGGATGATCTGTCCTCTGTTGTCAGTGGGCTTCCTGTGTGCTCTGCCTCATCTTAATGCAAAGTAGAGGGTTGTATTTTCAGAAGTATCGGACCTCTGAATGGACATAGGCAATGCTCCACTCATTTTTTTTCACTGTAGCTTGAAATTCACTGTTACCAAGGCAGATTTCATTGTATGTCTGTGCATGATGATTTTCCTGTTGGCCACGTGAACAGGAGAGTTGTATTTAAGAATCAGTGTGTTCTCTGTAGATCTCTTAAGTTTGTTATCTATGCATGTAAGTGTATTCTACGTTTACTAGAGTAAGATTGGTGAGTTGCTGTAGATTATGCAAATACTGCCAAAGCAAACACAGTGGTTGAAGTAGTATTTAGTAGTTTAAGGAGCAATAACAATGTAAATATACTCCATTACAAGTAAAAATTCAGCATTCAAAAGTGAAAGTACTAAAGTATTAGCAGAAGAATGTGTCAAAAGTACCTATTATGAAGAATGGTCACTTTCAGAATGTAAAATTATTGATCCATTAATGTTTAAGCAGCATGTTAATTGTTAGCTACTGTACAATTTTAAAATGCTTAGCTAAGCTAACCGGCTGCTGGTCCTAACTTTATATTTAGCATGCAGACAGATAAGGCTACAGCCAACCGCCGTTAGCTTAGCTTAGCACAAAGACTGGCGGGAAAACAGGGAAACAGCTAGCCTGGCTCTGTCTAAAATATAAAAAAAATACCCACTACTGCTGTAGCAGTATTTCTAGAGTTGTAACTTGTTTGTTTAATCTGTATGAAAACCGAAGTGTAAAAATGACATGTTGTGGTTTTACAGACAGAGCCAGAGCTAGGCTGTTTGTTTCCCCTCTTTCCAGTCTTACTTGAAGCTAATGGGCTACTGGTTGTAGCTTCACATTTAATGGACAGATATGAGAGTGGTATCCATCTTCTCGTCTAACTGCTGGCAAGAAAGCCAATAAGCTTATTTCCCGAAATGTCGAACTCTTCCTTTAAGTCGCAAGAAGTTAAGTTAGAGTAGTAAGTACTAACTAAACCACCTTCTGTGTATTTTTTCTGCAATTTAAGCATCACACATCATAATAACCATTGAATTTGAAGAAATTACAGGCAAATTATGTCCCACAAATTAAAAGCACATTATGTTCACAAGTCCACTCAGTGTGTTGAGAGTATGTCTGTTTTGACATCTCACGCTAGCTGAACCTCAGATATCAACATTGAGCTGAGACTCTATTAATGTGGTAAATGAGCCTCAGACGGATATTTGAAGTAGTTCAGCGTGTTAATTAAATTAACTGGGATATCGGAGAAGTTATGTTGACCCTCTCATGCTCTTTTACACACATAACCATACACACACACACGCACACAGTTTATTTCTTCTCTTGCTTCATTTTCAAAGCATGAAAATAAAATGGTGACATTCTCTACGATAAAACAATCCACAACAGTAGTCTGCAGTCTTTGCCATTTAAGACTGCACTGAAACACTTCTGATGTGGCATTACATTCTGTGTGGAGAAATGAGAATCTCAGCACAGTTAAGTTCTGCATCAACTTGTATGTAGATGTAAAACCTTTTGCCAAACAGCATCTCTTCAGTTTCAAATAAGAACTTTTGCTTTGCCAGCACAAATGCCATGGTAACTGCTGAGAGCGGTGTGTTCTCGGTGGAAAGATAATCAGTGTGGTCCTGTGCTACACAAAGGCTAGAATATGGCTTACTATGGTTATGTGTATTCACTGATTGTACTGAACTGTACTTTGATAGAAGCAACCATCAAACACTATACATTGTATTGTTGGTGTGTGCTAGCAGTTATGTCAAAGGATGATACAGTATCTGTGAAAACATGCTTGTTGTATGAAGACTTCAAAAAAATACTAGCAGTGTAACTGTATGAGGGCTTATGGAAGTTATTTGTAGTGAGTTCCAGTGAGCCTAAACTGCTTGGATCAGTACTAATGTTGGCTCTATTCCCTCCAAACCAGCATCACCCAGCCCCTGCTGAGTGAAGGTAGCAGAAATTGATGGTGTCACAGTTGTGTCATTTCTGAGAAACACACACACTGGTACACACACTTACTCTGCACTGCTCTCTGTCAGGTCTACTCTGTCTGGCGGTCTCTAGGTATATGTTGTCACCTTTTGTGGCAGGAAGCATGAAATGATGGTGGCCATTCATACGGTTCCAAATTGGCCTGAGATGTGTTTTTTCTTCTGCTGTTTGTTGAATACAGAAAGGAATAATAACTAACCTCTCTCTGTCTCCCACCCACTTGTCTGTTTTTTTCAAAGCAAAAAACTAAATTGGAGTTCTTTTTTGTCCTGAATACTCAAATTGGAGTTCATGGTGATAGAAAATGGAGAGTCCAATGATTGACAGGTTGGAGTATTGTTTTTCTGCTGTTTATCCTCTCCCCTGTGTGCAGGAATCAAAGTCCTGACAGCCCCTCTCTGATTTCTGGATGAGGACCAGCGAGCATATTGACAATCGAGCCTTGTGCAGCAGCAGCCATCTACTCCAGGCTGTTGTTTATATGCTAATGCTGGACTTTGTCACTCCTGCACGACCGACTCACTTAATATTATGCTGTTGTGTGTAGCAGGCTTCATATTAATCTTGACTCCTATTCAGTTTGACAAAAATGTCACCTGTGATGATCTTTTGTCCAGAGCATCTGTGAGATCACGATACGTGCTAAATTTAGTTTACCAGCAAAGGTCCGTTGATTACAGAATTTACTTCACTGCGGCTTCTGGGAAGCCACAGGCCCAAAACAAAATTAGTTTCAGATTTGCATTTACCCTGGAGTTACTGGGCTCTCTGCTGTAAAAATAAGTAATTTGTTTTCAACTGAGCCTCAGCAGGGACGCCTCCTCATTTGTTCCAAGCTACTATGTCAGTGTGACCACAGTGTCTGTCAGTGTATGTGAAAATCTGTGTGTACATTTTCTGATATATTTCCATGTATGTTTTGCTCCATAAACTAAATTCCCCAAGTGTCTTTGTTACTATAAGATATAAAATAACTTGAAATACTATAAAGGGTACTTTGATATTAAAATTATTTTTAGCCACGCTAGGGGCCTGAATGGCAATATTGGTCTGTCAGTCATTCGGTCCTTCACTTTGGTCAACAACTGTTAGATGGATTGAATGAAATTTTGTACAGACATTCGTGGTTGTCAGACGATAAATCCTAATGACTTTGGTGATACCCTTACTTTTGCTATAGCGCCACCTTGAGGTTGACCTTTGTGGTTTTGAGTGAAATGTCTCGACAACTACTGGATGGATTACCATGACATTTTGTGAAGACATTCATGTCCTCCTCAGGATGAATTGTAATAATTTTGGTGATCCCATAACTTTTTTTTTTTGTTGCGCCATCATCAGGTCAAATTTTCAACTTTTCAACTACTTTGGTTTAGGATCACATACCTGCAAAGTCCATTACATTCATAATGACATTCCCAGCCTCAGCTGTACATTGTACTATGGCTAATTGGCAAATGTTAGCACGCTAACACACTAAACTAAGATGATGAACATGTTAAACATTATACCTGCTAAACGTCAGCATGTTAGCATTGTCATTGTTAGCATGTTGCCCATAGCGTTAGCATTTAGTAGAGCCTCACAGAGCCGCTAGCATAGCTATAGACTCTTAGTCTCATTTAGACATACAAATATACTATATTTTATGAATGTGTAATGCTGTTCAGTTAATCAATTCATTCTTTAAAATGCCCTTGATGGCACAATGAAATAACTTCATGTGCAAATGGGGCTCACACACACACACACACACACACACGTGTAAGCTCTGGCACTGTTACGTCATCTGTCGGATCTATTTGTTGTCTCTTGTCTCTTTATTTACCTCTTTGCCTGTTCTGTTGTCCTGTGCCTTCCCTACAGATTGTATTGCAAATATTATGATGATAATTATAGAGCTGAATCAAATTTGTCTGTATCCATTGCTGGCATTATTTAGTTTCTCCATCTGACCACTTGTATGATTTGGCACTTGGACGCTGTAGGCAGCAAGTCCTCGCTCAGGTAATGACCAGTAATTGAGTGTCGTGTAAATTGGCAGTGATGGTTAGAGAGTGTCCCCCAGATGGGAGGCAAAGGCGTCTGTTTCTGCTACAATTGTGCCAGACTCCTGTGGGGTGAGAGCCTCACTCTTTTATCTCCTCCTGGGCACCACCTGTCTCCCATTACTGGACACAGGATCTCTTCACCCACACCCTAATGTGAAAACTCCTCATATCACAGTCTGTCTGGTTTGCTGAGGCCAAAAGCCAAGTCTGACACCTCATAATAATCAATTCACAGACAGGCAGCCTTTCTAACTCACACGTTTCCAAGCAGATGATCCTCTACACCAGACCACGTACGACCTTCCTCTCCATTTTCCTCTATCTCTGGCATTAAAGACCCATTAATGGACACCTCTGTAGGGCCTAGCTGATAGCAGCTCTTGGCAAGCATTGAAGGTTGGGCTGAGGGTGGGATGTTAAAGCCTGGTGCTGAGATTCAGGTTAGAAAAAGCAGGGATCGGCTTAGTCTCCGCCTGAATTAAATGGAAACAATCCAGAGTTAAAACATGCGTGCCAGCTCTTGGCTATTTACAGCAGCATTGTACAAACTATATTTTGCCAACATTAAGTTTGTTCCCCTTTGACAAAGGATATCAAAGTTAAGGTGTACTCATTATATTGGTTTCACAATGTGGAGAGCAAACTAATTGGTCACCAGCTGTTGCAGTGTAGTTAATGAATGGTAGAGCTGTTCCCTGCATCCAGTACAGCTCCTCCCTGCAGGATGGAGCAGCATATGTCTGTGGCTCTGGCTCAGGATCAAAGCGAGAGACAAGCCACCTCAGCTGGTGACAGCCCCTTTCCCTACAACAGCCTGAGCTCTCACTGTGTGGGGCAGGACGATGGTCAAATTAGCTGCAGCCAGTGTAGGATTAGTGGTTTGCTAAGAGTTTATGATTACATTCAGTTGAATTGAGCTGAGGCAAAGAAAGGGGATGTTCCATCAGAGCCTGTGCTAGTTAGTCCAGACCGTATATCAAAGTCTGCTGCGCTAATGCTGTGAATCACAATATCACAACAGCATCAACACAGAGGCGTTATTGCTGTCTGATACAGTAGAGCATGTGTGGTAATCCAGTGGGTGGAAGAGGGAGTCCCTGTGCTCCTGTGACTCCTCAATCATTTTTATAAGTTACAGGTGTAAGATGAAATTATTGGACATAATTGTCCCAGCTAATGATAAACAGTCCTATGTGTGCCAAAGGCTGCACCAGTTTGGATCTGAAGGATCACTGTATATGCCTCGTAATTATCCATCTTAGTCTACCTTGACATTTCATAGGTCAGTGATTTTGCATTACCAGGGACATCGGGATAACACTGGATCAGAACAAATAGGACAGCATGTAATATTTTGTGTTATAATCAGCTTATCTGGTTGGGGCCCAAGTGTGCAGACAAACAGGCAGCCTGGTTCGATGTGAATTAATTTGATCATGGCAGGTTTGCGAGATTCTCTTTCTCTGTTGGCTTCTCACTGAGAGGGGCGCAGATGTGAGAGCACAACTCCCTGTAGACAGGGAGTGAGTGATTCTGGCAAAGTCGTGACAGCATGAAGGGAAAGATGGCTGCTCCTTTTACTCTTTTTACCAAGACATGGCTGTTTTGTGATATGTCCGGTTGAGCTTGTAATCTGTCTATTTGTATCAAAACTGTCCAATAATGTATATTAAATGCGGTGTATTTTTTATAATGAAATATTGTGTAATTTATACTGCATATCTAATTAGACAGCAGGTCATTTGACTTTAAATACCTGCAGGGCAACATTACAAAATACTTGTAGTCCAGACACATGTGGCCAGATCAACTTTATGGCTATATTTAGTCTGACCTCTTTCATTTTTGTGTGCCACTAGCCATTAACCTTTTGGATAATGATTGCAAAATACAACCCAAATGTATTGTAGAGGAATGTGCTTTAGAAAACTTTTAACATCAATATCATGTTTTTTCACAGATTTGAAGTTTTGAGTATAGTAGATAGTGAATGTTACCTCTGACAGTGTATAGATACTAAAAGCTTATTTATTTCATTTTTACTGACAGCAAATCAAATTGTTTATTAGCATTATGGACAATGGGAAGGAAGGACAGGTGTTATCATGCTTACAGATGAGTCAGATATTCACATTTACAGACGCTCAAGATAAGATTTAAAGTAATTGTATAATTTAAATCACTTATTCACAGTCTGTTAATGCCAAGCTGTGCTCTCTGTGCCTGTACCCATGGCCAACAGGCTGCTAAAAAGAATAAACAGAGGCCTCTACTGTTGCTAATGTGTTAGCTGCGCCCCACAAGTGCCTTGATTTCTTGTGTGTACAGTTGCATCGTATTAGCGGGTCTTGATTAATTTGTTCTCCTGTTTGTTCCCCTGCTCAGTTTCCAATGTTGACACTGCCTCCTGAGGCTTGAACACTCTGTTCGGACCGCTCAGAGAACAGTCCATCATCTCCGTAGCTCATCTACCTGCACAGCTACTGGCCACTCTAATGAGACTGAGCCAGCCGTGAAACTCTGTTGTGTATTTACACACTGGCCATCTGGGTACTTTAACTCCTCCAACCAAGTGATGCTACACATCTCTTGTAATGGTTTTCAGCATTATTATTTCGTTAGGTAATCTTCTGACAGTTCTGTAGTTATCCACCATCTTTTTGTGAAATAGGGGTTTGGATTTTATTTTGGCCACCAACACATTCATTTCTATAAAATGCTTGCTGGGTTGTTTATATTTTGAAATATTAGTCCCAGCAGGATCTCACAGCACTTATTGTGAATCAGGCCAAAAGTGATGGATTTTGCAGGGACTGTTCAGACAAATTGGGATGCAGTCTGCAGCTTTTTTTTGTTAGAAAGAAATTGCAAGGAAAAAAAAAAAAAGGTTTTGGTAGCACTAGTTTGGGAGTGAGCTCTGTCTGAGAAAGAACTTGGTTTTATTTGGCTAAGGCTCATTTCATCAGTTGAGGAATAGATAGAAATATAATAGTTTTATGTGAATAATGGCTGTGATTGGAGGAAAAAAATGCAGTCATTCATCCATTTTGACCAGTTTTTGCAGAAATGTTTAAAAAACGTTGTTTGGAAAAACTTGCAAGCTCTTGCAAATATTCAGAGATTAGTTGAATTTGCAATAATTTTCCCTTGATCAAAAATTTAGAGTGACTGAAATATAGATGTGTGGATGCCCTCCTGGCATGTTTTGTTCCCCTTTTTTAGAGCATTCAGTCTGTGTGTGTATCTTTGTGACTAAGCCAGCTGTGAACCTCTGAAGCTCTATAGATCTCTGCACTATTGTCTCTGCAAGCACTGTGCACTGCAATCTCATATGAAAAGGAATAACACAGGATTAACAACACGTCACTTCATCTTTGTGGTGCAGGGAGTAAATCCCCAAAGTTTACAGTCCACATCAATAAAATAACTTCCTGCCCACACACATATCACCTAGCACTGTGTACTGTGCGGCTGATGTTTTGGTCAAAGGAATTTTCTCTAAACAACAGTCACAATAAAAGATGCAGAGGTGGTACGCGTTTACGAGAATGGTCTTTTGTTGCAAGGTGTGTTACGGTGCTGCCATGAGAGGTGAAGGTTACCATGTACTGTGCAGAGACAGTCTGCAGAAGCTTGGCCAGCGAATCCAGCTGGGGATGAGTAAGCCTCTGTGTCTGAGTGGGCAACAGCAGTAGGCTTCCAGCATTTGCTTGGTTGCAGCAGTAATCATCAGATGTTCTCTGTGGACCTTTAGTCAGTGAAATGGTTTCAGCTGCCAAAACATGAAAATTAAACCTGTTTATTCTCTGATCATACAGTAGTTTCTCCAAATATCAGTGCATTATTTAATCCGACATTGTCATAGGGAAATGAATAGATATGCCACCACTGTACAGCCCCCTCCCTTTATCTCTGTAGGGGTCTGTTGTGGCTGCATGAGTCATTGTTTAGTTTCCATTAAGGTAAAAGTCTCATCTGACATCTTTGTGGTCATGCAGTGGGATTATCAGATTTACAGTCCTCTCTCTGGAGCCTCTCATACACACTGAGCCTGCTCTTTCAAATTAGCCCCTTATTCCAACAACCTTATATTTATTATAGATCCTAGTTGATCCTTTTTGTTCTGCTCCTCCACTCTCCTCTCATCACTCCTTTGATTATAGAGGCCTGTGATAGTAGCAGAATAGTTCCTCTTTCTGTTGTTCTGTCTGTTGTTTTTCCTATATCATTCATTCTCTCATCGCCTGCCTTGCCAACAGTATTCCCCTTCTTCCCCCCTTCTCGTCCCTTTGTGCTCTTTAGTAGTAGTGTGTTGGACTCACAAGACATCAGCAGGCAGGGAGTGTAGTGTTCGGTGGCTCAGAGAGGTCAGACCCCGGTGATAGTGGCAGCTTCATTTCTGATTCTGCAGCACGCCAATGCTTGTGGATCCTGGTGGGGAGATAGAGTGTGAAAGAAAAAAAGAGAGAGAAAGAAGGAGATGAATTGGAATCCAGACTAGGCTACTCCTTTTGCCACAGCTGCATGATGTTTAATATGCCTGATAGAGGACTCCTTGCTGAGGTCTTATACCCGGGACAAAATGCTGCAGAGCTGAGGAGCTTAGACGGTAAATCCTGCCTCCATCCCATTTTTCATTTTGCCCATTCTCCCTTCTTTTTCATTTGCATTCATATCTAGGCCTCGCTGCCTTTACATATCTCTCTCATGATCATACATTCATTCATTATCACTCTTTCCTCTCTGCTCCTTAGTTCTTTGTTTTTGGTCTGTGTGTGTGTGGAGGAATGTACGCGTTGACCTCTGGGAGTTACACTTGTTTTTCCTGTAAATCTGTGATTCAGCAGTCAGTCTGCATGTTGCTGTGCATACACACACACAAACATGCACACAGATACACACTTGCAGGCGGCAGACGACTACAGTATTAGTGGAGTGCAAGCATCTGTGCCTGCGCGCACAGACTTAAGCTGTAGGGGTTATGTAACTTACTCTGCCATTTCAAATGATTTGAAATAACAAGTGCTTGCTGTGCTGGACTAGATTACTGTGTGTCTGGGCCAGCATGTGCAGTATATAGCCATATACTATATGATGCTAAGTGGAACTGGTGCTTGGTTGTTGAGTAACAGAGGGGAGTCCTCTCTTAAAGACACTGACAACACTGAGCATTGGTAGTCTTTCCTCCAGCCTCCTTAATGGCCTTTCCTTTGGCTGCAGCTTGGCTGGAGAAAAGAAACAAACACATAATAACAAGAAAAAAGTGTCTCAGGACTATATATATATATATATATATATATCTCAGGGAGCACCACTGACATTTTGAGAGGCAACAAATTAGGTGTAAAGCTACAGTATGTGCCACGGTTAGAGGTGATGTGCTGTTTGTTTCTGAGCATAACTACTCCCAGTAAAAAGTCAAGTGCCTTTTTTTTAAGGGTGGCCATCCGTTTTATTATAATGTAGCTCAGCTGAGTTGGAGGATTAGCATTCAGTGTCATAATTACATGGGAAGGTAACCTAAAAGATTTTGCAAGAAGAACTGAGGCTGCTTTACAGCTCATCCTGGAGCAAGTCTTACTCCTGTGCATGTCTGTCTATATGTAATATGTCCATCAGATATCCGCTGTTTGCATAGAATCACCCGCTGGCAGTTTTTTTGCTCAGCCATAGGCAGGATTATTACCCATCATTACGCATCATGCATATTCAACACAACGAGGGATGAAAGAGAGAGAGAGAGAGAGAGAGAGAGAGAGAGAGAGAGAGAGAGAGAGAGAGAGAGAGAGAGAAATGAGGTTACCCCTGCTCACTAGAGATTATACACAGAGCTTTCCCAACTTCAGAGAACCGAACGCTGAGAATAGGATGGGGAAAGCCTTCTGTGTTAATTAGTCATTGCAGAAATAATACTGTAGTATGTGAACCTCATTTTGTCAAGATGTTGCTGTGCATTCAACTCACAGTGGAGAGTCAGCAGGACCAGATATAGTTGAAGTAAACTGTATATATACCATATGCTACTGTTGTGTTGTCCCAGGGGAACTCTCCATGGTTCTGAACACCAAGACGACTGTGTTTAGGGCGTACAGCTGAGCCTCGGCTGTTTTCAGTCCTTGCCTCCTTTTGCAAAACATTAGCTGGTATAGTAAATGATAATTCGTGTTTAAGCCAGGTTTTTAGGTGTGTTTTGTGAGTTTAATTGTAAAAAGAAAACATAAGTGTGTAAAAGTAAAACTTGTAAAAAACTAGCCACGTGTAGAGGTACATATTGGGCTATATGTTGTTTCATTGTCAAGACAAGTCCAGGTAGAGACACGAACGTACCATCATTATTTCGTGACATACTAAAATAATAAGAGCCTATAGCCGTGACTCCAATCCATCCTGTAGATGTAAATGCATTGGTGAAAGTTAGATGAGTGAGATATGCCGGGTTGCAATGATTATTTTCATTATGGATTAATATGTCAACGATTTCTTTTCATTTATTCTATAGAATGTTAGTTCCCAGAGCCCAAGGGCACACCTTCATTTTGTCCAACCAACAGTCTGAAACCCCAAAATATTCAGTTTACGGTTATATGAAACAGAGAAAAGCAGCAAATCATCATCTTTGAGAAGCTGGGAAATGTTTTGAATTTTGAAGAAAATTGTGGTTGATTAATTTTCTGTTGATTGGCTTATCGATTAATCACCAAATCATTTCAGATATAGTAAAAAGTTGAAATTTAATCAATGCCAGCATGACAACTTCTAATAGATGAATTTTACACTATCCTACAGATCATTATGAATCTTGCCATGATGACCTAAAACCAAACCATAACCTTTTTTGGAGACCTTGTACCACACGCCAACCTGAAAAAAAGTTGTCAAGATATTGATTTCCAGAGATGTTCTGCCATAAAACAGAATGTGAAATTCCTGCTGCAGTAGTACATAAAAGACATGGAGGTGGTATAGATCTCTATGGATGCACCTCTCTTTTTCATGCATTTGCATTAGTGCCACTGAGGCACGAATGCTAGATGCAGCCTAAGGGGATGCTCTTTCTCATCTGTCTTCATCTGCTGTGCAGTAAACGCCTCTTCACTTATACAGGAGCTCATTACTCACAATGGCAGCCATTTGAATCTTTTGTCAGAGGGATTTTTAATTGAACATTGGCAAACATGCTCCAAACAAATGGGCCCCAGCAAGCCTGAGAGCTGTGTGTGTGTGTGTGTGTGTGTGTGTGTGTTTCTGCAAGTGTGTGAGTGAAATATTCATCGTGTGTTGTAGCCGTCTGGTTGTGAAAACTGTACACATTAGATACCAGCTCACAGGAGAGATGGCAAGCTGTCTGCGGAGGCTCTGTGTGATTCACTCATTTAGAGTCAACATGGTAGTATATATTGTGCATATGTAGACTTTTTTTTGAACACAATCTTTTTTTACTCTTTTCATATTTAAATTTCATTCTTTGCATGTGCTTTGTTGACTGTATAGTGAGCAAGAACCATGGAGTTTTTAGAGTTGTTAGAAATCGTATCCTAACATTTAACTTTAAACAAATCCCAATACATTAAAACAATCCTAGAACATAATTCAAAGTCTAAATCCTAACCACAACCATACCTTTATCTTAACTCTTCATCCTAAGTGGCTATTTAATCATGAAATCCTCACTTCAGAGGACATTTATTTTCCACATATTTCTATCCATGTGAGGGTTTTAGCCCTTGAAAGAATAGAAGATGCTCACACATACAGTACATACAGTTGAGCAGGATCACTGGTCGACAAGCTACAACAGATAAGGGGTCAAAGATTTAATCATACCAACTGTCACTTGACTGGGGTGAAACGCCAAGGTTACAGATCCCGAAAGGGTCAAAGCTAGCTCCTCTTCCTTCCACTTGTCCTGTTCTCTGACCTTATTGCTCACTGTCTTATTAAATATCGTCGGCACTCGCGGGTCAAGAGGGGAACCAGCTGATGTAGCACAGCAAAAAATGTCTTCCATTTGAATGGATTCCAATATATATTCAAAGTCAAACCAAGCTGTGAGCATTTCTGTGATGAAGTGCACATTCATGCATTCCCACATTTAGCATGTATAGTGTGCTGTGGGCTTTTGGTGGCTCCGCTGGTGCTTATTATAGTCTTGCTCAGGGACACGCAGTGCCATGCTACCAGAGTGTGTGTGTGCGCACTGGTAACTCACACTGACACAGATAAAATCCTGTTTAATTCTATACGCTAATCATAAAACATCCAGCTGCACTTTCACTCCCATCCATAGCAAGGATGTTCCTCGTACACTGATAGAGAGCTCAGTCTGCTGATAAACAGAGAATCTGGTTGGTGATGTAACACTTGTAACACAATACACATGTATTTTATACTGCAAGAGCAGTGCAATAGTGCTTTAAATGAATGCCCGCAAAGAAGGTGTGTATTAAGGTGTTTACATGGGCATACCCGTCACTGCTGATTATATCCAAGCCTGTCAGAAAGTGTTAACCTCCTGATTAGAGTGGAGTCAAAAAGATGTGGCATCTCCAGAGCAGGGCAGAACACAGGCAGCTTTGATGGGGATATCCCATTTCTAGCTGTCTGCCCCTACTGCGAAGCCAGTGGTGATGAACAACTCTGAACAACACTGATAGACTAAACAAGTCCTCCTCCGTGGAAACTGTGGCAGACTTTAGTCATGTTTTGGCTCTAATCGCACATTGTGAAGAAAGCTGAACTTCTTTTCATTGTAATTCCAGCTAACACAGCATTCAGCTGTCAGCTCAGTTAAACTGCTGCTTGATGGAAACATAACAGGCATTCAAAAACCTCAGGAGGGAATATTATGTGTCAGCAAGTAGAAGCCTCTGCTGTAAAAACAGTCAATAGACTCAACAACTTATAATATGTGAAAAATGGGGAAAAGGACAGATTCAAGCCAAGGCTTGTTAAAGTTATAAATTGTCTTTAACAGATTTTGGGAGTTTAATCTGTTTTATCACATTATTCATCACAATGTAGGATTGGGTTTGTCACCTTGAATGGCTGCTTGATGGAAACACAACAGGCATTAAAAAAAAACCTTACTAACATTAGGTGTCAGCTAGGTACTGGTGGAGCCTCACATAATGACTAATGATAGAGAATACAATACTGTGCATGTCCAAAGAAACATATTGAGTTTACCCACCAAAACGCATTGTGTGTATCCTTGAGGTCCAACAAAAGTGTTGAATGCATTTCGGTTTGCATTATGCATTTCGTTCCTCAAAAAACATTTGCAAAGCCGATTTTTTAAGTATTTTAAATCCTACATTGTGTACATCCATGTTTACTACCTTGCCGTCTTCTCCTTCCCTGCCTTTGCTGATGCATTGTTGCGTTTCTTGGCGCATTACAGCCACCTGCAGATTGTTGGAATAGCCTGAAACGATTGGCAGAGCTGTGTACCATGTCACCAGCATGCATGTGCGTCTTTGTGCATGTGACGAACAGGGACCCTCTCATAAAAAAAAAAAAAACTGCTCCAAAGCGCTACTAGAGGTCAGAAACTCCACAGGGAACCTTTAATAATGTTAATAATGCCAGCGTTCCAATTAGGAGTTTCAGTTCCAGGACTCTGCTATTGTGCATGCTGCCCAGCTAGCATAGCTTTACAGGGACCCTTACAGTTTGATCCTTTCCATCGCATTATTCCTAGAGGACCACACCCTACATTCCTTTGAACCTCAGAATAATTCCAGCCTGCTGTCTGTTTTCCGACAACAACAAAATGCTGTAATATCTATTAGATAATGTCTGGAGCTCTCTCTGTCTCTCTGTTGCACACACACACACACACACACACACACACACACACACACACACACACACACTCCCACACCTAAATACTGCTGAATAATGAAATGCTCCAGCTCTCTCTCTCCCTGCCTAGTTTTCTGAGTTCTCTGAGGAAGCTTCTGTTCCTGACAAACCTTAGCAGCTGTCCTCGGCTTTTTTTTTTTCTCTCCCCAGGAGACTGAGATCAGCACCAGAAGGAAGGAGTGTGAAACACTTGAGGCAGAGGTGAAGAAAAAGAATCAAACATGTCAGACTTTGGTAAGTGCTCCAAAAATATACCCCGGCCTCTGAGCGAAAGGACGGAGGCTAAAATTGATTTTGTACCTGAGAGCCTTGCCTGCTATCATCACACACAAATGTCCCCTGAGAAAATGAGTGGCGGTCTACTATAATGATAGCTTGGTTCACAGGTGGTGATGCCTAAAATTGAAAAATGGGAGCAGTTAACTGCAAGTTGCAATATCAGTGGGTTGGGTTTTGTTAGCATGGGGAATACATTTGAGAATGAGAGATACACTTTGCAGCAGTAATTATTTGCTATGTGTCATCATGTACAAACACAGAAGAAGTACAGTTAACTATGATGTTTATTAACAATGTGCACATTGCAAATGGTATCCTCAGGCTGCGGCTATATTGGTGTCTTTTGTATACACATTAGTTCATGGAGCTCTGTACAACACTGTGGTTATACAGCAGTACACAGTTACCATGTGTGATTTTCAAGTAATCGTCACTGCTGGAAAAGGCCAGAAATATGTTACACAAGTCTCAATATTTTCATGTGGTGATTGGTGCCTTTTGAAGGACATTTTCTCATAGTGCCCCAGAAATGTCATTCTGTCAGCTGGAGTGGCCTTGACTCAGGACAAAAGGCAAAGAAAAGGGAAAAAAGATGTGGAGAGAACCTGCTGAGAAGAAGAAGAAAAACAACATGCTTGCATGTCTCATCTTGACATTTTAGCGATGGGCTATTTAAATAAAGGCTGTGTATTAGCCCCATGTTAGTCTTCTTTGCTCATTATATGACAAATTAATCCACATCGTTAATAGTTTAAGTCATATATAGAGTGGTATGTTTCTTTTGATGGTGGGGATGGCCCAGTGGTTAGCAATGTCACCTTACATGTTGATATGATGTTGTTAATTATCAGAGCTAGTGGTGCTGTAGAGCAATGTTTTGATGAGCAGTGACAGGACAGTGTTTTCTGTTGGTTCAGGTGGTTAAACAACCTCTGACTTGGGGTACCGTGGCTGTGTTGGCATTTCTGTTAAGAAGAGTGAGTGTAGTTTGCCTGAAATGATGGAATGTTGGCAGGTCATATAAGACTGTGTGTATAGAGCTTTTATTGTTAAGTGGTGCTGGGGAGTGGAGGATTTGCAGTTGGAACCAGGCTACATGCCAAGTACGCTGAAGTAACCATTCACCAGCAGTGGCAATTACCTTGCTATGTTGTATTTATTTAAGTAGGAAAACATACTGTATTTTAAATAAGAGGAGCCATCAGGCTCTATCAGTCTGTCACAGCAGGAAGACATCAAAGTTGTAAATCACAGCACAAATAAAGCTTAAGTGAATGGTTTAGTCTGAAGGGCTTTACCATTACAGTTACGGGAGCCCCACTAAGCAGAAGGACTAATCACTTTATATTATGTTATACTGAGACGAGGAGCTCTACTCAGCTTCTGTTAAAGTTTATTCTGAGAGAGAATGGCATCTTACCTCTCTGATGTTGCTGTAGTCAATCTCAAAGAGAGCTCCCCATGGGCTGTACAGCAAAATGTTGAGTTTAATTTTAGTTGAAATCACTAAAATTTTAGAGAATGTCTAAGTGTAGACATTTGTAGGCCCATGGTGTGTGGTTTGGGAGTTAGGAAAAAAACATACAGGGTGTTGTATGACTGACATAAAAGCCGCCTCATGAAAGTTGAAGTTTACATAAAAATGAAAACTACATAAAAATGAAACATGTTTGTAACCTGTAGAAGTAGAAGTAGGCACAGAGTAGTGCAGATGACCTGGAGTTAGATTTTTCCTATGAAAGGCAGGCGTTGGAGGGATTCAGTAGTAATTTAAATGGCACTGTTCGGTCCTAGACTATTTGAATTCATTCCCTCATGCCCCCAAGTCCTCTTCTTTAGATGAGCTGTCTTTGTGTGTGGCTCTCTGCCCCAAATAAACACTCCATTAGGACTGTTTTCTTTGCTGCCCTCCTCTCACATTCCCTGCCCACAGCAGCACTTCCCTCCTGCTTACTCCTGGGGAAGCTACCCAAAGGACAAACTGTCCCCAAATGGCGTGCAGAAATGACAGGCTGGTCTCCACAGACTGCAGCACAGCTCTTATCTCCTCTTGCACTGAGCTCTGAGAACAGAGATGCAAACATAGACAAGACCAATGAACACTATTGTGAGGGGATGGAGAGTTGACAGTAATGTCACTCCCTGTTTGGTCTAAACTGGTTTACCTCTCTGTCTCTCCTCTGTTTTTCTCCTTCTCAATCCTCTCCTTCTCAGGTTAAAGTAAAGAGTACACATATACAGAATTAGGTGCAGCTGTTAGCGATTCAGTGCAACAAACACTCACAGCATATATGGGAATATACATTGATTTTTCTTACCAAGTCTTTGAAATTCCAGCTGGTATTAATGTCATGTTAGCTCATAGTTAGTTCAGCTGTCGTGTATATAAACACTGAGTGTGTGACTGACAGTAAACACTGGCATAGCCATCTGGCACCTCCACCTTCCTGAGTATCGGGTATATAACTACAGACCATCAGAGGGGTATGACTCTGCTAGCATTTAAGGCCTGTTACCATGGTGACAAGCATCTGCTGTGCCAGTGTCGTTCGAATATGTATCAGTGCTAATCGAAAATTAATGCTGAGGCAGACTCAAGAAGTCCAAGGACTGAACTGTGGAGCTGTGCTCTCAAATTTACCCCAGTAGCCGGTGTGAAATGCCTGCCTTCGCGGTCAGCTTAGCTTTCATTATGAGCTGTTTGTAAGCACAAACACCTTCTGTCAAAGGCGTGATTGGCAGCTCTCATTGCTTGGACACACGGCATGAAGTGTTCATGTTTCAGTTGACTCTTTTCTCTCTCTCTCTCTTTTCCATTTTACACAGTACAGTAAATTCAGATATGCAGTAGTTCTGTAAATGTTGCACCTCTTTGAAATGGCCTTGTACTGTATGATTGTGGTTTGTTTATTTATGTAAACCATGGTGTGCAATGCTTCAGGGGAACTTACCCCTTACCATTTAGATGGTGCAGAGAACCACAAGCCCTGTCTGTGTAAGGGAAGTGCAGTATGTACTTTGATGCTACACAGTGCAGCTGAAGTCAGTCCATTGCAGCTGTACACTTGAGAACCATCAATGTTATCAATGTTACAAGCAGCCAGTAGGGTTCAGAGCCACAGTGCTTTCAAAATACCTGTAATATGTATACATTTAGTCATCAGTGCAGATGGTCTGGGTAAAGAAATATAGTAAGAGTCAGGCTGAAAAGGTTTAGCCGATCATTAGCACAATAGTGGTAGTGGCTGTCATCTATACAAGAGCAAATGATGCTGCTTACACTGAGTCTACAGAGCAGAGAGTAAGTGGGTGAAATGTTTGCTTTGCTCGTGTGTTAAATGGCAGGGTTGATTCATCTGTCAGGCTTATCGAAATGAAACCATGTCTGGACAAAACACACACGACTGCCTCTGTACTGCTTTCAAACATAGGAGTAACCCAGGTACTCTGCCCCAGGCCTACTAATATTGTTCCATAGTGTTGTTCTATTAGAACAAATAAAACACAATCATGTGTTTTTAATTCTCTGTGTCTGTTTGCTCACTAGACTGAATTTTTGTAATATTAAAAATAGTATATTACAGTAAATAACACCTATGTTGGTCAATTAACTTTTTTACATCAGTTACACTTGTCATGGAGGTTTTAATTGGTTACATTTTTAAAAACTATTATCCAGTCTCTAAACCATTACAAATCATTAGTCAAACTGAATTCATGCTGTGTACATTTTATGTGTAAATTGGTGTTCGCATTCGAAGCAAATCTCAAATGGCAAATCTCACCTCAGCAGAAAATCTGAAAAAAAAAGCTGAATAATGTTGGAGGCAGCTCAATTTAGGCCACAATGTATTCTGCATGGAATTCTCCATAAAAATGTGTCTTGCCAAGGGATTATGACGTATACTGATCTGTTTAAAGCGTTAACACTTTGACAATACAGGACAAAGAAACAGCTGATTCTCTGTGTTCAAGACAATTTGGTTTGCATCACTACGTGTGTGCTGTCACATCTAAATTCCAAAAAGGATTTTAAATGAGGACGGCAGTCATGTCGAAATGCTTAAATCAACAACAAACTTGAATTTCAAAAGTGTTTCAGTCCATTGTACTCATCAGTGTGCATACAGTAAAATGTGTACTCTCTGTTTTTTTCAGTAGCTGTTTGTCCTTCAGATTGAACACCTGGAGGCTTAGCCAGCCCACATTAGCTCTGAATTGAAGGATCAATGGATATGAATAGGAATGCCAGTGCAATCTGGTGCTTGTACGGGAAGCATTAAAATTGACTGGACACAACTGATGCAGGTTGAAATGCCAATAATTTTTTTGAGACGTGACAGAAATTAAATTAATGGAAAAGCAGCAGTTCTCAGATGTGACTTTGGTACTGTCTTCAGGCTGTTGTTTACTTATCACTGCTTGTTCTTGACAGTATTTCTCCTCTGTGGTGTGCATATGTGTACACTACATATGTTGTTCATACAGTACATGTCTGTATAAGAATTTACCATTATCATTAATATTATTAATATTGGTAGTAGCAGTAGTGTTAGTAGGAGTAGCAGCAGCAGTAATATTTAAACTAGTATGGATATATTATGTGCATTATAGCTAGATAATGATACATGATTTGAAACATTTTTCCCAATCTTCCAAAATAATACATTTCCTTCATTTCTACATGTAATTTGAGTACAGGCCAGTAGAGTATATCATATCTGTAACTGCAGTGTTATTCATGGTTATAATACCTTATAATTCTGTATAAAAAGAGTTACAGTTATTTTATTTGTATCACCAGCATTTTAACCCCAGTGGGTCTGGTGTCAGATAGAGCCTAATATACTCTATATGTACTGTACAAACACCACCTGGTAGCAGTCTACAGTCAATCAGTGACATCATCTGCAAGTCAAAAGGTACCTCAGTTCGTCACAAACAATGGGCCTTTTTCACAGCAGACATGTTGACTTAATGGACTTACTCACAGTAGGAAAAGCACAAGTGTTACTAATAACATTAACGATGACTCAGTTCTATTCAAGTGTCCCAGTAACAGTGTGACAGTGAGCCAGCATGCACAATACCAGGGCCCTGAAACTGAAGCTAAATGGAATTCAGCCACCATTAATTTTATTACTTAGGCCTGTGATTTTCTTACTGTGAAATGTCAAAGTGTCTTCTGTGAAAAAGGCTTACTGTCATGACCAGCACCTAATTTTCGGTGTACATTTATCAGACAACTCATGCAGATTTTACAGTGCTTTATACGCATCACTGCAGCAAAGGAAATTGCTTAACATTTTCTAGTTAAGATGTGTACCCTTGCATGCATGTTAGTTTTTTATGTTTACTCCTGTCTGCATTTGCCCTCTGAAACATCCTTCATAAGTAAAACATAAGGGAGCAGGAGCAGGCACACCATCACAAGCCATTAAGAAGCACTGTATTTACTGTAAATGTATCATGCATGAGCCAGTAGGTTTCTTAGCTCCTGACAAGAACAACACTTGGCCTACATGCTGCTGTAGCTGTAGTGAATTGCACATCTCAGAGAACTCCTCAGTTGACACTGCAAATTGCATCCACGGCATGCCTCACAACTGTTGATTGAATGTAATTAAGTTTTCCTCCTCTGCATTGAAGGGATTTTTTTTTGCCCTCAGCTCAACGCTCTTGGTAGGGAAGAGTGGGGAAAGGAAGCCCTCTTTCTCATTGACATGAGAGCTAATATTCTGACTGTATTATTGTTCCTCTGTAGTGGCCTAAATAGCAGCTTATTTTAGTCATGCTTTCTAGAACATACTAGAGCAGTCTCCTCAGATGAATAATGCATGGGCTATCGCTAACAACATGGTGACTTCTTGGCTTCTAAACACTGTTTTCTTTCTGCCCTTTTTGTCTAGGAGAATGAGCTTCAAGATTTCCTCCAGGAGAACAAGCACTTGAACCTCCAGTTGTTCAGCAATAGCCACAAGGCATTTGAGAATGAGAAGGTAAGAGGCGAAAAGGCCTTGGTTTTGACTTTTTGACTATATTCTGTATACATCTCAGTGCTGCTCCATTCACACATGTAATGATTTTAAGCTCATCTGTCCTGTGAGTACACCTAAAATCTGTTTTTAGCCATGCTTGTGGCATGGCTCTATGGATGTCTGTTGGTCTGTTGGTCTGTCTGTCAGTTGGTCGGTTAACCAATTTGGACCAGTCTGAAATAACATCTATTGGATGGATTGTCATGACATTTTGTTCAGACATTCATTGTCACCACAGGATGAATCCTACAGACTTTGGTGATCCCCTGACTTTTTCTGTAGCGCCACCATGAAGTTGACATTTTTGGTTTGTTGAAATATCTTGATAACTATTGGATGAGTTGCTGTGAAATTTGGTTCAGACATTCATGGTTACCAGATGATGTATCCTAATTACTTTGGTGATCCCTTGACTTGAAGTGCCACCAAGAGGTTTTGAGTGACATGTCTTGACAACTATTGAATGGATTGTCATGAAATGTGGTACAGACATTCATTTTCCCCTCAGGATGAATTGTAGTAGCTTTGGTGATCCATTAGCTTTTCATATAGCGCCATCATCAGGTCAGAACTTCAGTTTGTTCAGTACTTTGGTTTACGACCAAATACTTGCAAAACTAATGACATTCCCATCAGCCTCAGCTGTACTTTGTGTTTGGTGCTAATTAGCCAATGTTAGCATGCTAACACACTAAACTAAGATGGTGAACATTATACGTGGTAAACATCAGCATGTTAGCGTTGTCATTCTAAGCATGTTAGCATTCCTACATTAGCATTTTGCACAAAGCACTGCTGTGCCTAAGTACAGCCTCACAGAGGTGCTAATAAGGCTGTAGACTCTCAGTCTTGTTTCTTTATAGACCACGGACTCTCTGGTCTATAAAGAAACAAGACACTATATCAGATGACTTTCTGGGTCACACTATAACTGCTGTAGGATGCTGGATAGAGCTGTTTTTCCAATTTCCAGCATATAAATGAAAGCAACGAGCCTCCAGTTCTATTAAAACACCCTCACCTTCCTTTAGCCCCAAAACCTCAAAGGCCTTCAGAGCTGATAACACAAAGTCAAAGTAGATCAACAAACAAAGAGCACCAGGCTTCTCTCTATGGACTGGAAGGCAATTTCCTGAAGGAGTTGATTGGCAGGTAGTTGCTGCTGGGGTTGCTGTTGGGGTGAAGAAGGGCGGGATGCTGGTTATAGATGTCTTATCAGGACTGGGGTGGCTCTTGGAGCAGCTATCCTGAACTGTTATCACACTGACGGATATGAGAGCATAACGCTGCAGGGCAGTGCGGATATTAGCCTTCGCTTACACCCCCGTGTTCTTATCCCAGTCGTCTCTGAATAAACTAGGAGGGGCTACAAATGGCACCTCCCTCTACCCATAATAGACTATTGACCTGCTTCTGCTGAATCCAATATTGTTTTGTTCGATCTGTCTACATTAGGTCTGACAGTTGCTTCTATCCATGTGGATAGTTTTTGCTGTGTGGAGGCGGGCTGTTCAGAGGCAGACTCGCTGGTATCTCTTTGTGTTTTGCTTTGCTGGTGTTTGCTGAAACGCCATCCTCGAGGAATCATTAGTCATTCATGACTGCTCTGAGGAAGGGGCTTTGCCACATTACGGCTGCAGGAGCCAGTCACTTCGCTGCAGATTAGGGGCCTTTAAAAAGCTGATTGAAAACTACTGCCTCTTAAGAAGCAATACAGTTGGTCTGTGGGAGACTTGAAGAATATGTAGAAATAGAAATAGTCATATTTCTCAGATATTGTTCAGAATGGCAGTATAGACCTCATTGGTGTGGAATTGGTGTACAGTGTTCTAATAATAATAATAATAATAATATAATGTGCAATTGCTTCAGTCAAGTGAATGCCTAGTGCTTGGTTAACAATGAAGCATGAATAATTTATTAATGTTTTGGTCTACAGCCATGCGAGTCAGTGAATCATGTTACTCTTGCATTATTATAATATTTAAAGGCTTTTATCACCAAAACCAGTCAGCTCCGACATCCAGCCCGTAACAGTTTTTGCCCGTTTTAAAAGCTTGGAATGCTTTAGGTGACATTAATTTGAATTCAATGCGAAGCAGCAGCTCTACCTTTATGAAATGTATCATGTTCAGTTTTTGTTGATATTGTATCAAAAAGGCACTGATTGAACTCTATTGTCAGTTGGGAGGCTTTTTGCTGTTATTGGATTGGATTATACTGAATGGTGTTCCTGACACCTTTTCCATTTTGTCTCGTAGTTATTTTTGTAAGATGCTGACTCTGTAACACTCTCTCCTCCATCTTTAGTTCCTTAGTGTGAATCAAGGGACATTTTTGCCAGTGCTGATTAGCATAATTTTGCTCCATTAACTTTTGCCTACCACCACCTTGCATTGATTAAACTGTTATTATAGTCTGCAGTGATGCATTTAATGTAAAGCTCTTGAAATAGGCTTTATTATTGCCAACGTGGTATGGTTAGGTAATGTTGGCACGGATTTTGAGCCACCCTTAAAGATACTTTGTGGTATTTTTGACCGCTAGTTGCAAGGTTTTGATGAATGGGTCCCCATTTTGTTTGTATCTCATGCACACGGACAAGAACAAGGGTGACACATACACATTCTTGCTAATGGTTTCACACTCTTATGCTGATAGTCAGGTGTCAGTAATGTGCCAAATAAAGTAGCAATGCACCAGCCAAATGTGAGGAAGAAGCAGACTGCAAGTTACAAATGTTCATAAATAATAGCTTTGCTAATGTTTTATGAGGAAGGAAAGGCTTTCAAAAAGTCGTTAGGCCTTGAGGATACACTCAATGCACTGTGATGAGAAACACTGAATGTAAATAGAACTTATTGTTTATTTAAAATAATTATAAAGACAAAGAGAGCAGTAAATGTACACAATATGCATCCATTTATCTTTTTGCTATGCCTACATTCTCATCACTGTCATAGGGTAAACATTATATCTGACCATTTTCTGAACACTGAACAAATAAGCGTGGAGACTCTTGAGAGTTTTGTCTCATTTAACCTTAGGGTGGCAGGAGAAAATGGACAGACCAGGAAACCTGAAAGGGTAACCTCTTTCGTAGGGGAGCTGGAGAATGGTTTCTCCCATATCAGCAAAGAAAGACATGAACCTGCCAACATTTCTAAAAAGGCTAAAAATCAGTTTAGGGCAGTGTGAAAACCGAATATAAAAATGCGACTGATTGCAAACAGCCTGGTTTGAAAATAAACAGTAGTACAGCTGCACTCTCAAACTCAGTCTCTTTGCTGCTTGCTTGTTCTGTCTGCACAGGTGAAGTCTGAGTATGCCCAGCTCAAAGAGACCCTTGGTGCTGTGACGCAGGAGAGAGATTTAGCCCTGTCGGAGAGGAACCAGCTCCAAGACAAACTGGAGAACCTAGAGCAGGTGCTCAAGGTGAGGAAGCCAGCTCCAAGGGCAGACTTGACCCCACTTTACTGTGTGCAGTTCTAGTTCTATTAGTCCGTCTATTCCAGGTTCCTAATTCAGGTGTTTTTATGGAGCCTAACCCTTTGCCAGTACCCCTTCTCCTACCTGTGCTACACTGCCTCCATCTGGTTATCTTCAGCTATACTGTCTAATGTCCCTGACATGTCTGTTGCCTTCCAGTGTCGTGTTGGGAGGTCTGACCAGGAGCTGTGAAAGAGTAGAAGCTTGGAGCAGTCTGCCCCCCTTTCCTTTCCTATTCCACCCTTTCATGTTGTCCTACCCTCCCTGACCTGTCCCCTCCCACCTTCCCTGTCCCCTCTACCCCTACTAGATTTATAAGGTATCACTGCTATGTCCGTCTGTTAGGGAGCAGTCCTGTTCAGTCCCATTCTGAATGCTTTCTGTCCACCTCAGTGGCTGTGCTTATCTCTCCCTTTATCTGTGGGCTGCTTACCAGACATACGAATGGTCACCTGGCTATACGACCACAGCACTGTGGAATGTGATTTTTGCATGAGGCAGGACAAAGAGTTTGGCTGTATGTTGATGGGGAGGGGGAGGAAGAGGAGATAGAGAGAGACTGGGTCATCCTTCGTGATGATAATGTCACCTAAGTTTGATGACATTACCTATCTTAGACCTTAATTGTTACTGGCATGAAAATGTCATTTGCTTCTTTCACCTGACAGCGTCGCAAATATTCACATATAGTGGGAGCAGTGATGTGACTGGATGACACGGGCATATTGTGTTATGAGGAGCCTAGCATTCAGTCCCTTGTATTGTATGGCTTCTTTTGTTGTTATGGATGACCACAGACAAGTGAGCACGCTACAGAGTTTGCTCACCCTTTTCATGTAACGTAAAACCCTGTATTGATCATGCAAAGACATCATCGCTGAGGACAGCTTTTCAAACAGTCCCAGTAACCAGACTTCTAACAGGTATTGTGTTACCTAAAGGGGGCAGCAAACCTGGCTGTGGATTGATGTTAGTTTTTTGTTCACACAGCAAAGCATCTCTAGTCCTCATCCATAAGCACCTTTGTGCAAAATTTGATCTGACCTCTCCCGCAGATCATTCAACATAAACTGTTCTCACATGGCATTTGCTGTGGCATAGTTTATGTCTTTCTTGTTTTGAAGGGTTTAAAGGTCAGTACACTGTTAACCAGTCTCGGTATGTGTGATGTGTGTGCACATGTAACACCTGTGTTGTCTCTGAGTGTGGAGTCGAAGACTGGAGATGCATTTTGTGTTGGCTCAGTGCCATTGGATTTTAGTTCCACTAACAGCAGCCATTTCTATGCTCCCCCTCCCCACAATCCTCTTCCCGGCTCTCCACCCCTGCACCCCCTGCGGACAGCATATGCGCGAGGCTGCGGAGCGGAGGCAGCAGCTAGAGTTGGAGCATGAGCAGGCCTTGGCAGTACTCAATGCAAAGCAGCAGGAGATTGACCTTCTTCAGAAGGTAAGGGAATTCAGGTTACTTAACACTCACAGCACCAGAGGTTTGGGCTTTCTTTTTTGCCTGGCTTGTGCCCGTATCGTGGGTCAAAGAGCTCTTTGTTGAGCACCGGTGCGATACATACAGTCCAACAAAGGTGAAAGTCACCTCAAAGACTGTATTATAGAGTGCAGAGCAATGAATAGTGCTCTCTATTGGCTATAGCACTTACCACTCTCAACATCACTGGCACTACTAGAGCTCTCCCAGTGCATCCTCTTAACCCCATCCTTCAGCTGTCTATCACTCTCCAAACCCTGAGTGCTCAACATTTCAGGAGCACTCCTCTTGTTCATTCAAGCAAGCAAATCAAACATTCCAAAACCAGAGTCGATATGACACTTTTTACAGGCTTGCCTAAACAAAAATGCTGGCCCAGGCCACTTGATGGTCAGGCTTCCTCCTCTGTGCACTGGCGCTGACTGTAATGTCAGAGCAAGCCCAGCAATGGCTGAGATTGCTGATAGTGTGAACGTGATAGGAATTGTCACCAATGCCTTCTCTAGAAACAGTGTGTGTACCCCAGTGTTGCTGTTGTTGCAGTGTTGCTCTAACTTCACAGTCAGCCTTTCACAGGCTGAGTTCTCAGCTTTTTTCTCTCATTAACAGAAGCTCATTACTGCCTTATCTTCCTTGAGACACTGGCTGCTCTCTACATTCTCCTAAATTAATTGCCTGTAAAGTAGATTTATGAAATTGTAAAGTCCACAGATGCTCTCATATTCATGTGGAACACTTTTTTTTCTCAACAGATGTTTCTAGTTCCCATAAGAAAAACGGAGTGTATTATTCTACGTTTCTATACAGTTCAATGCTTCTGTAATACCCAAACCTTCTTCCTCTTGCACTAGCCTCCTTAATTTATTATGGATGGAACATAAACAACCATTCAAACATACACCCTGGCAACATGTTTATCTACAGTAGGTAATCATCATATAAAGAGAAATAATAGCCAGGGTCAGACCTGCATTGCAATATATTTTAGCTACAAAATAAAAAAAAAAGGGGGGGGGAGGTGTACCTAAAAGGTCTTTCTCAACCTTTTCGGTTTAGAAAGAGCCATGCTGTTGTGTAGCTATGGTTAGCTTAGCTTAGCATAAACACTGGAAACATGGGGAAACAGCTAGCATGGTTCTGTTTAAAGGTAACAAAAAATCCTAGTAACTAATTAACACATTACATCTAATTTGTTTAATGTGAAAAAGTGTAAAAACAACAGTTCACAGTTTTATGAGTCAGACTCTTTCTTGGCTGGCACCAGTCTCCGCTGGTTGTCTGGCAGCTACTCAGAGCCAAGAAATAGACTGGCACATATGTATTAAAGAAATGATATATAGCGTGTTAATTAGTGAGTGTGTTTTGCTTAGTGAGCTGTGCTGGTAGGTGGGTTTTTTTGCCTTTGGACAGAGATAGGTTAGCTGTTTTCCCTGTTTCCAGTCTTTGTGCTAAGCTAAACTTATCTGCTGCTGGCTGTAGCTTCATATTTATGAGACAGACATTAGCGTGGTATTGATCTTTTCATTTAACTTTAGGCCAGAAAGCGAAGAAGCGTATTTCCAAAAATGTCAATTTCAACTTTTCCTTTAAATGTGAATTGAGAGCCAATTTCAGCTCTAGAAAATTAAATGACCTCTATGATTTCTATATTGGGGAAACAAAAATGGGGGAAAAAAAACAGCGTTTATTTGTGAGCCAGATGTAAATTTGTCTATGGCCGTATCCGGCCCCCGGGCTGGTAGTATGAGAAGACCCCTGGTTCAGTTTCAGTTGTCTTGACAGGTAAAAGTAGTAAACTGACATACAAATGCTTCCTTGAGTATAAAAACACAACATATGAAAGGTGGAAATGGTGTAAGAAAAGTCACAATATCTTGAGCTTGTTATGTTTCAGTAATAATTAATTTCTGTTCAAAGCAAGGCACTGTTGGTAAATGTTAAATGTGAGGCACCTTGATTAAGTTTCATCCCTCATCGCGGCCTCATGTACTGTGGACAGAGACGGTGGCTTACTTTTTTTTTTTTTTACCATTTTCACCCTGAGCAACAATGAATGAGAAGGTGTTTCCATTTTGTTTGTAAAGGCCTTTCATTGGTGTTTTAAACTGAAACTAAACTGCAGTTTAAATGAAAGTGAACTGAAACACTGCACCCTGTGTTTCCCAGGCTCAGGTTGAGGCTAAAAAGGAACATGAAGGCGCTGTCCATCTGTTAGAGGTGAGCGTCTGGATTCTGTGGGGGGGTTGGGGGTTGACTGTGTGTGTTGATGTGGTTGCTGCTGGAGGACAGGGGCTTAGTCAGCCCCAGGGCAGACCTGTGTATACCTAGAGCCATTTCCTGCTCTTGTTGACCTCACTACCTGTACCTTTGTGCTCTTTTTTTTTAGGTCTCATGTTTTAAAAACATGAATATATAGATTTCTTTTCACAATACTGTTAAATTGACTTATGAAGTACACATTTAAACTAAACAGAGTTGTGTAAATAGCATTTTTAAGAAAAGTTTAAAAAAAAATCCTAAACACCAAAATGTCCCAGACAGACAGTGTCAAAGCAGATTGTAGTTTCAAGAGTGTTGTGCTTTCAAGATGTGTATGAGTGATCACATGTGTAATTGTGCTTTATTTCTTTCCTACATCTCTTTTTACTGAATGGGTGTGTGTTTATGCTTATACAGAACCACTTGGACAGCATGCAGGTATTTCAGAATTGTTTTTATTTATTTACTTGATTTTTCTTTTTTACACCTTTCCCAGTATAATTAATAGTCAATGTTTGCTTTGGCCCAGGAGGTATGGTGATGTCACACCACATTACAGACAAAATGATTGATCACGATCTAAGTTTTGTATTGATGATAAACACGATAAAAGGTCAAAAGGTAAAAGGTAACATAAAGCATACATCAGTAAAGAACTAATCTGATGTGTGCTCTTTGCTTTTTGGTTTTCAGAAATATTCAGGGCTGCTTCTTTTCTTGGGCTTTACTACCCACTGAGCTCTGTCTCACATTTCCCATCAAAGCAAACTCACAAGTGGAGGGCTTTTTGAAAGTCTGGAACATGACTGACAGCATAAACTGGAGGTCTGTCTGACTTGATCATAAAGAAAAATTCAGCCACACTCGCTTAACAATTGATGAAAAATCAAGATTCAGAATATGGATCGACTTCAATTAAAGACGAATGCCTGGGGCCTCACTGACCGACCTCAGTTCCACATAATCAAAGCCCATCAACATATTGAGGCGAGCAAATTTAACTTTATAAACCAAACACGTGTTCAAAGTGTGTGTTTTAGATGTGAACAAACAAAAATATCAGACTAGAATAAATTCATGCATAAAATCTATTTTATTAGTAAAACAAATTGCAATAAAAAGTCTTTAGTCATTACATCTATATATTGATGCATACAGTGGATTTTAGCTTTTTGAGTGTATAAGACTGTGTTGTTATCAAAGGATCACATTGCCAAACTGTGATGAATGGGATCCTTTTCTGTTGTAGCATTGCATGTATGTTATCCAGCATGTGGAAAAACTACTACTACTTGCCATGCAGCTGAGAACTGTATGATGCTATTAAAACTAGCGCCTCTTAATTTACTAATTCTGTTTTACAAATGCAGGAATTCCTTCGTCGCTTCTGCTAACAGCATGTTATATCCAGTAACAACCTGTCTGCATGAAATGGACTCTGTGTCTCAACAGAACAGCATAAAACGTACTAAAGTAGTAGTAGGGGGCACAGCTGTGTGTTGGGCAGTGCTAAAAAATTCCATGGTAGCTTCAGCATCTCTGGTTCAGAGTGTTTGAGATTGTGAAGTGATTTTTCATGATCATTCGTTCAACTTGAGAAATCATGCTGTAGCACCTGGAATTTCCATTATACCTGCCCAAACAGTTCTGTTCAGTTTGTCAGTCTTAGTTTGTGCAATTAAGTTTCCTGCTCTTAAAGTATACGGCTGGTGTTATTATATTTTTGTTATTGTTAACAAATCCCATGAAAAGACCACTACCAACAATATTTACCACTACTTGCCTAACCTGTCTGTGGCTCCCAGCCCCAACTCCATTCATTCCCAGTGAAGATACAAATCTTTAAAAAAACAGATATTCTGTATAGTCACAAGTATATATTTTCATTTGTAAAAAAGGTGAAGTTATTTCCAAAAAAAGCTGGGCACTGCTGTTTTCAGCAAATATTACTCAAACAGGAGTAAATAATGCATTTGCCTGGGACTATTTTCCGCTGCAGATTAATATACATTTGGTCCTCTAGTGAGTATTTACAGCAGCAGGACAGCGTACGTGGGCTTGACTTAAAATAAACTCCAGTGCCCATGTTCTTGATAATGAAGAAACATGTCACCCAGTGCAACAGTGCAGCTCATAGATGTGTTTTTAACAGTTTTTGGACAACAATGGAGCTCTATGGTGTAGCTTTGGCTACACTGACTACTCACCAGTAGGATTAAATATTGTTGGTTTTGGTCTTACTTGACAATAAGAAAAAATATAGAATATCATCAGTCTCATCCTCTAAGACACTGTGCAGTTTGGGTGTGCATACTGCCTTGAAGCAAAAGGCTTTTTTATTTTCAGTATTATTGGCATTAACTGTTGTTGTGCATGTGATTTGTATACTGTACAGTCAGTAGTAGTTAAAAAGTAATTTCAAGACTGATCCACGTGTTACAAGTCCTACAGTAAATTTTGTTCCATGTTCTATTTGTGTGTAGACAGTAGACGTATAGCATTGTATACGTACCTACTGTACATATGTGTGTAATCTAGTATTTCTGTGTGCACAATGTTCAGTCCTGCATCCTGTGGTTTCCTTATTTTTTTCTTCTCCTGTTTTCCTTTGTTTCCCATCCTTTCTCTCCCTGTTCCTGTCTGTCTATCTGTCTTTCTTTCTTCCTGTCTGCCTGTCTGTCCCTCTCTCTCCGTTGCTCACTCCTCTCTTGATGACTCTCCTCCCTCGCCATCATCAGGCCAAAGTTCGCGAGCTGGAGGAAAAATGTCGGACTCAGAGTGAGCAGTTCAACCTCCTGTCTAAAGAGCTGGAGAAGTTCCGGCTCCAGGCTGGGAAGTTTGATATTCTCAGCACTGAACCCTTAACTTTATGTGAATCTCCTGGGTCGCCCAACAAATCCCTGTCACAGCTCCTTAATGGACTGGCTGCCCCCATAGCAAAAGGTATGTGCTCTTTTGTTTTACTCTCATATGTTTTATAGGTCATATATTAGTATTTATAGCAAAGAAAATAGTAATATTGATTTACTGTCATATATATATATATTAAATAAGAGGCCACCAAATTAATTTTGCTTGATGAAGCCCACTCTTCCTAAAACGCTGTGCAGTTGAATAAATGTGTATTTTCTGCCGTGTGAGAGCTGCTGGCAGTAACTCCACACTGTACATATCACTGTACATATCACTGTACATATCACTCACAATGAGGTGAGAAAATCTCAGCTGAAATTAGAAGTCTGAGAGGCTTCTGACTTAATCTGCAGTAAACACAAACTGTTAATGAAATAATCAATCATAGTGAGATATAGCCTCAAGCTGGCAAAACTTGTTCTGTTTTTGACTTGTTTTTGTAAATACACAAATGCTTTACTAATTACAGTAGTATGTATCATTCAAATCTTGCTATGAAGTTTTAATTTAATTAATATTTTTACAAATTATTGAAAGCAGAATACAGCACTGAGATATCCACATATATGACACCTGCTTAACAAAAATATTTGTAAAAATACACTTATTTAAGTAGTAGTACCTTTAAAAGGAGAGTGTCAAGAGAGAAACTTGACGTGTTTACATAATGCTGTTTGTTCCACAGGCAATGAGGCTCCAACAAGCAGATCTTTGATATCTGAGTTCATTCGACCACTCCAGATCAGTGGAGACAAGCCCGAGCTCCTCTCTGTAAAGCCAACATTCCTCACTCGCAGTCGAACCCGCAGCCCAGCACGGGCTTTCCTCTCTGAGGTATCTGATAGTGTCTGTTTGTATCCCTTATGGCTTTTGCTTTATTGCACATTCTCCATTTACACTTTGCATGACATCCATAGAAAAAAATGGAGTCTAATAAAGTTCAAGCTGCATAAGGCAAGACTATCTAAACATCCTATATGCCAATGTGGGGCTGCAACAGAGAACAATCCCCAGTGATTTAGATGCTTTATTCCACCCTCTTTACCCAAATGAAATCCTGTTGTCAGCTATGTGAACACCAACAGCAAGAGACCAAACCAAACTTAAGAGTGTCTCCTAAACAGCATTAAGTGAGCTCAATGCACCAATGTTAGGTCTCTTACCTCTCTCATACCTCTGTTATCCTTTAGTGTAGACAGCACTTTGTAACAATTTCAGGAAAAAAATGCTGCTTCATTTTAATCTAAGTAATGTGTTTGGGCTGAACGAGAGAAAATCCACGCAGCAGGGATGCAGGAGGGTTCCTGGTTTTACTCATGCAGGCTGACTATTTGGGACTGATCAAAATATTTTTTAGTGTACAGGAGGTGAACATTTGCAACAAAAGAAATATCATGTATATTGTGTGCTTTTTGGAAAAAAAAATTTGCTGGCAGTTCATGGACAGCAGGTTAAACTGTCGGAAGACGCGTCCACTTTTTGGGAAGATTTCCACCGTATTACAGAACACGTTCTCTCTGATTTTGATATTTTTATACGAAACATTCAAATGAGTTTATTAGCTTCTTCCTTCATAAGATCACAACATCCTTTCAACTCAGAAAGCTTTCCTCTTTGGTTTTCCAAATATGAGATGGAAGGTTAAAACACAAAGAAGGAGCATTGAATATTTCAGTTGGATTATTTGTGCCTTTTTTGCCTTCTCTAGATGGACAAAGAGCTCAGCTCAACAACAAGGTCCAAACCTAGGTTCACGGGCAAGGTTCGTCTGTGTATTGCTCGGTACAGGTACGTATACACAATACACAATTACTTATTCACCTACTATTCACAATGTATCTTGTTTCATTTGAAATGCTGAAAATAGACCAGAAAATATAATCTCTTGCTGGAATTTTTAATCAGTACTGTGCGGGAGGAAACTCTTACTGTTTCCAACAAGTTCTTTCAAGTCCTTATAGTGCTTTAACTTTGGAAATATTTATAGTGTTACCAGGAGCTTTGTGCTAATATTACAGAAACCCCCAAAGTGAAACAGTTTACCGTTCTAAGAGAGGGTGAAATTAACAAGAGAGATGGCCAAAAATCCTTTACATACCTCTTTACAGTAAACTGAACTGGCTGCTCAGTGTAGACAAGTCACTGACAAATCTTGTTGAGATTATTTGTGTTCTCTCACAGAGCTTTAGGCTGTGGTCCTAAAGATGATTCAGTGTTTCTGTCTCTAAAGAAAATTACCTGTCAGCATAAAAAATAATTGGAATCTTCAGAGCACAAATATGTGAAACAGGGCCAGAGATTTCAACCCACACTGTCCTCAGCTCTCTCATATTTGTAAAAATAAATAAATAAATAAAAAACAGAAACAAACTTCATGTTTTTAAAGCAGCACTCAGCAAATAATAATTTATCACATTCCATCCATATTAGAGAATTGTTTGACGTAAAAAAAAAAAACCCTGGTTCAGAGAAATTGTAAAAAAAATTTGGCAGTTGAATTGTTCGCTTATGTTTTCCACTGTAGTTACAATCCTTATGATGGGCCTAATGAGCATCCTGAGGCAGAGCTCCCCCTGGTGGCGGGGAAGTACCTCTACGTTTACGGGACAATGGATGAGGATGGCTTTTACGAAGGTCTGACCTGCCTTGTCATTGTTTAATCTTTTGTCCTTAATATCACCACAGTACCGACTATCTCCTTTTTGTTCCTTAGGAGAGCTGCTGGATGGACAGCGGGGACTCGTCCCATCCAATTTTGTGGATTTTGTCCAAGATGAGGAGACATCCTCTGTCCAACACAGGGACACAGTAGCTAAAGAACCTGGCTACCTCAACCACAGTAGCTTGGGGCCGCAGAGACTGGGGGTCGGCACGGGAACAGGCATAAGCAGCCTGCTGTCTGACAGTAAACTAGACTGTCTAAGCACCAGCAGCTTGGGCATGGACCTCCTGGGCTCATCCAGCAATGGGACAGGAACCTTGGATGTCAGCATTGACGAGGTCGGTGAAGACATTGTGCCTTATCCCCGTCGCATCAACCTGATTAAACAACTGGCCAAGAGTGTGATTATTGGATGGGATCCTCCTGTGGTCCCACCAGGCTGGGGCTCCATCAGTGGCTACAATGTCTTGGTGGATAAGGAGTTGCGCATGAGTGTCCCCTACGGGGCCAGGACAAAGTCTCTTATTGAAAAGCTCAATCTGGTCACCAACACCTACCGTATCTCAGTGCAGAGCATCACTGACCGTGGCCCATCGGACGAGCTCCGGTGCACTATGCTCGTGGGAAAAGATGTGGTGGTGGCACCTTACTACCTGCGGGTGGACAACATCACGCAGGTCTCTGCTGAGCTCTCTTGGATGCCCAGCAACAGCAACTACAGTCACACCATCTTCTTCAACGGAGCAGAGTACGACATGGTCAAAGCAGGGGGCAATAAGTACAAGTTCTTCAACCTGAAGCCCATGACCGTTTACAAGGTGAAGGTTGTGGCGCAGCCGCATCAGGTGCCTTGGCAACTTCCGATGGATCATAGGGAGAAAAGGGAAATCTCTGTCGAGTTCTGCACTCAGCCTGCAGGTCAGCCTGCAAAACATTACTCACATTAGTACATTAGCATCTGTTTAGTAAACCACGGCAATGCAGGGACTTTGTGGTGTATGGTTGTATAGCCACAGCTAGACCTACCAGGATATTGTTAACCACGCTAGCATGGCTCTAGGGACGGCAATGTCAGTCTGTTGGTTGGTCCACTACTTTAGTCTAGACTGAAATATTTCCATGAAATTTGGTACAGATATCCATAGTGACCAAAGAATGTATCCTAATGACTGGGGATCTGCTGACTTTTCATCTAGCATCATCACTGGGTCAAAATCTTATTTTGTCCTACACTTTTTTAGTTAATGACCAAATCCTCAGCTTTTTGTTAGACCTGCTTAACATCAGCATGTTAGCATGTTGTTAGCATGTTGTTAGCATGTTGTTAGCATTTAGCACAAAGCAGCACCCTACCTAAACTTGCATGACCTGATTTCTTTTTGGCCACTTGGGGTGGTAGTATAAAGTTAAGTGAAGTGAACTTATTAGCAAATAGTTGCTTATTTACACACCCAGCAGACACAGAGCAACATTACCATTCATTTGGAGGCATGGGTTTGACCACCTGCAAGTGTAAGTCCGACATTCACTACCTTTTTATCTTCTTTTGGCTCGACTGTGCTCCACTATGTTTACTAGCTAGTTGCTAACTTTGTCTGCTGTTTTTTGCTGGGCGGGTAGCATACAGTGGATTTATCAGAGAGCTTTTTCATTGAAAACAAGAGCTGACTGTGGCTGGGAACAAGGTTGATGAGAGCGCTCAGACTGAACCAAAGTCTTAGTTTTGTTAGTGTCTGCAAAGTGTCAGTTTTGTCACACTCACACAATCAGTAAGTTTTGTGTAAAAGGTGTATTTATGATAAAAGGGTAACGTTGTACTCCTGTTCCCCTCAATCTGATTGCCACTCTTGTAGTCTAATATTCTGTTCTGTTTCAAAGTCATCTGATATTTCGCAATGAAAGCCATCTGATAATTTACATCCAACACAGCAATCTATTTATTTACTCAGCCACACCGAGCTTCGAGCCCTTTACATTTACAAACCTGACAAACATCTCAGCCATTTTCATCTTTCCCCAGCCACTTTTAGATTGCCCTCAAGGATTTGTGTGTACTGCGATAAGACACATGCATGGTAGAAAAAGAAAAAAAAAAAAAGTGCAGTGAGAAAAGATTGAATAGAGCTACATAACACTAGAAACAAGAGTGTCTCAAAGCCAAATTAGTGTAAATAGAGAGTGTAGATCTCTGGGATTTCTTCTCCCATGAGGCTCGTTGATGCTTTGCTGTTGCCAGCACTAACTTTGGTCTCACAGCCTGACTATCTTGCTACGGTAAATCTTGTAATAAGAGAGAGTCTCTCCACAGCCAGCTACACTCATGGCACTGTTTTTTGTGTGTGTAAATGTATAGGTACAGTGTAGTTAGCCAATTGTGGGTGCAGATAAGATATGGTTCAGCCATGTCATATTGTTGCTTTTTATATGATAAAGAGCTCAGGGGGACTGTGATTATTTAACCTTTATTTAATATGGAAAGGAGACCCAAACTCCCATTGTTAAGGTACCAGAATAAGATGGAAGCGGTTCAGAAAATTAGAAACAAACAGGACATAACAGAGAGATTACGAAGTCAAGTAGTGAATAGAAGAACGATAGGGAATAAAGGGACGACAGAGAGGGAGTGAGAGGGAAAGAGAGGGGAGGACAGAGAGATAGTGAGGCTGAAGTTTGAATTGACATTTTCTGTTGGCAGCTGACGAGCTAACATGCTGAGAGTTCATTAAATGATCTATCTATTGAACATGTTAATTAGAGCCGTCTGAAATAGTCTCAGTATCGGTGGCGGACAACTGATGTCAATAAAGAGGACAGTGTCTGGGGGAACTATATTAGGCTTTCACACTCAGCATGTGTTATCCAACCAAGTGACTTCATTAGTTCTTAGCGATACAAGAATATTTTTATTAATGTTAGACACGCGTCCAATTCCCGGCCTGGACGTCTGCTGTTTGTGCCCAGTATTAATGAAAGTGGCTCCAATGAAATATTCATTTAAACACTCATTTCAGTTCTCAGAGGAGCTTGTTTATGACAAGAGTAGTTTAAAAATGACGAGGAAATGAAGAGGAAATGAAATCCCCAAACAGCCACTGCTGCTGTTCCAAGACTGTGTGTGTTGTCTGCTGACAGTCAGCGTAGAAATGTGATTAAGATTGAACTGATGTAGATTCTCGGACACACAAACAGCTGCACTTTTCAGCTCAGAGAGACTGCTGACTGCATCTGCTCACTCTCTCTCACTGTGTGACTGCAGGGGAGCAGCACTGCACAGATGGGTATGTTGTTTAGTATGCAGGCAGCACTTACAGATTGTGGAAATAGCAAACTGTGTTTTTTTGATGCTCCATAGAATATTGTCAGCAAGAATCTGGCAACAGGATATTGCTGTGCATACAGTGATGGCCGAATGTTGGCAAATTCTGCTTTTTCAATCAATGTAATGCCTGTACCCGATACGCATATGCATGAATCTCGGGATACAGACCATGAACCTGCACAGAGATGAGCATAAATATACCAAAATCATCCTACAAATTCCAATATTTAAATATAATAAACACCACATTCAGCTGTTCCTTTCAGTGAAATTGAAAATGCTTTTAGAATAATTTTGAATTTAGTATACATTATATTTTTAATACAATTCTTGGTAAAACCATGACGTTAGGCTGTATGCAGTATGTGAGACATGCAATACAGTACCCCTAGAATGAGAATACCATTATTTCATACCTCTGTTAAAAGGTTATTGAATGTGTGAAGTCCATAGGTCAGCACATTCTTTTCTGATCAAATAGGCAGAAATGGTTCAGCCACTGTTGCGCACTGTTGTCTTTTTTTCTCTCCTTATCCAGTGTGTGTGTTGTGTTCCCCAGGGCCCCCTCTCCCTCCCCAGGAAGTGCAGGTCCAGTGTGGTCAGACGCCCGGGGTCCTGCAAGTCAGATGGAAGCCGCCGCCGCTGACGTCTTCAGGAACCTCCAATGGGGCCAGTGTGATTGGCTATGCCGTGTGCACAAAGGGACAAAAGGTACCAAATGCTTTTTTTTTTTTTAGTTTTACAATACAGTTGTTTAAAAAGGTAGCCTTTTCCTTCGTCAGTTGTGCCTTCTATGAGCAGTGCTCTATTGCCATCTCCTGGAGAAATGATATAATGCTGATATCCAGCCCTCAGGGACGAGCATTACTTAAGACATAACTTCAAAAACAGGCTTCATGGTGCTCTGTCACTTTGACGTCTTTTCCACTGGCAGCTATTATTTTTGTTGTTTTTGTGTTTCTATCAACCATGATAGTGACCAGTTTAATTTTAAACCAAAATCAGCATGCTGGACAGAGGGGGGGGGGGAGCGACCATTTTCCAACAGGCCTGAAGTGGGTGCTATAGTTAAAGTTTAAACATGGTCAGTTTATTCATATTCAGTTTATTGTGCTGGAGCTCCAACATCCACAAATCTGTGTGTTATGATAGTTTTTTAGGCATTTTTATTTCCTGATAATCAGGTATTTCTCTTCAGCCAACAGATAAGAGTGCTACAAATGCATGTCGATATGTTTGTATGATGGTAGGGTTACAGAGTAAGTACTTTTGTATTCTGACATTCTGAACGGCCTTTGGTAAGGACTCTCTGGTTCCTTTGTGAATGCAGATAGCAGAGGTCTTATACCCCACAGCAGACTATGTGACCGTGGAGTTAAACAGGATTCAGTGTCTGGAGGCCAGGGAAGTCATTGTAAGGACGTTATCAACACAAGGAGAGTCCCAGGACTCGTCCGTGGCCATCATCCCGCACAATCTCTTGGGCTCTCCACGCCTCTCCCACCGGACCACTGCACCTCCCCACCCTATCCCCCACCCGCAGTCCCATCCGGTACACTCGCAAACCCATCCTCCTTACCCATCAACGTACCCCCCGAATCACCCTCAGCCCCAGGTGCAGCCTCTGCTTCGAGCCCAGCCCCACACGCTGCCCCACGCACAGCCGCACTCGCAGCCCATCTGCCACCCCCCTCCTCATCCCCAGGCTCATTTCCAGCGCCACCCCATGCCCAAGTCCAAACCGTTAGTAAGTGCCAGAGAGCCAGAAACCAAAGAGCATGAGGTGGGCCTGCGGTCAGCCCAGCCCTGGGAGCGATCCCCCTCTCCGCTGCCTCCCATGCGCGGATCCAACCTGGAGCCGCCGCACTTCCAGCCACGGCGATCACCCTCTCCTCAGAGGATCCTGCCGCAGCCTCAGGGAGTCCCCATCCCCAACACCATCGCCAAGGCCATGGCCAGGGAAGCTGCCCAGAGAGTGTTTGCCGAGGGCAACCGGGTGCGTGGGGATTTAATTATAAAACAGTATTCATCTGAACATGTGATAGAATCTAGTATTGAGCCTAGAAATCTGATTTTTCATCATGCTAATGGAAATATCTGTCAGGATGATAAGATCATTTCACTTGTTTCTGAAAATCAGCTTGCTTTAAAAGCCATGAACACAACAAGTATTGGTTTCAAGATAGAACTGTTTGTGTCTTGAAAGTTATTTTGAAACTACTTTGGCAAAAAGTGGAAAATTGAAATGTCTCACCTAATACTTTGGTGACCAGTTTAAATGTCTAACATTTCTCTTATCAGGTTGAGAAAAGGAATATCTTTAGTGAGCGAGGTAACGCCTTGCATCCACTCAACTCTGATGAGGAGGAGGATGGCTACGACTCTCCTCATGCAAGGAGGAGAGGAGCCTCGGTGGATGAATTCCTCAGAGGCTCAGAGTTGGGCAGACAGGTACTTTACAGAAAACACAACAAGCCGTGCTCAGCCAGTCAGTGAGTGTGCATCACTTGTTTCTAGGAAGAGCATGGAATCAGTTACCTACATGTAGGCAAAATCAAATTGAATCCAATCAAATCATATCAAATTGAAGCCTCTCTTAATGTGTATTTCTGCATCTGTACTGCATCAATCATTTTTTTTATATTTTTTTATTTTATTTTCTAGAATCTTGTGTCTTTCATTTTTTTTTAATAAATATTTTTAGAGAAGGAGAAAAACGTTCACCAAGTGTTAACAAATCTAGTTCAAGTAAACAGAAATTTTACTTTGGCAAAACATTTGCATAATTTTAGTGCACATTGTGTAACCAACACACACAACAGTCAGCGCTGTGGTATTCTGAAGTGCAGGCTTTCCTTCGTCTCTTTGGTAATGGTGACTATTGCCACATAATAATCCAGCACCAAAATAAAAAGATCAGAATGTAAAACTATGAACTTGTTGATCTCTACCTAATATGCTTTCTTTCAACTTTCTCTGTTTTGTTTTCCCTTAGCACCATCATCACCACTACAGCCACAGTGAGGAGTACCACACGGAGAGTAGCCGGGGCTCTGACCTGTCCGACATAATGGAGGAGGATGAGGAAGATCTTTACTCTGAGATGCAGCTGGAGGAGGGCCGCAGGCGCAGTATCAACTCTCACAACACTCTTAAGGTACATACTGCACACCTTGAGTCCGTAGTGGCCACAGGGAGGACAGAGGAAGGTGGGGAAGACAGAGGTTTAGGGAGGGTGGGAGGGTCTTGCCACCTGCAGAAGTACCTGCTCTCCGTCACAGGCTCTACAACCAGGCCCGTCGTGGCTTTGCCTGGCTGAGCTCCCCCGCCTTGCGTTAGCCGAATCAGCCTCCTCACCCCAGCCTGCTCCTCCGCTCCACCCCTCCAGCACTGCTTTATTCATTCGCGGCTGAGCTCATGGGAATGGCTGTGTATACATAACTATACAGCATGTGAGAGATGCTCTTCATACTGCACCGAAGGAGTGTTACAAGTGTTAAAGTCGAATGTTAGAATGGGATATTGAAGTGCAAATGTTAATATACTGTACTGTATCAAAGAGTCATGGCACATGAAGTGCATATGGGAATCTCATTTAAGTGAGCACTTAAATGGAAATATTCACTTTTGTTTATGTCTGTCATGTCCTAATGTTTGATTTTTCTATTGTCGATGTAGATTGTCGGTACATGATCCTGTCTTCATTTGGTCTGTCAGTGGGGACGTGTGGATGTAAAGTCAATATGCCATCAAGATAAAAAACCAAAAGCATTGTGTTATGAGAGTGGGAGGTACTGTAGTAGCTGATTGGTCCTCTGTACTTGCTATCTGAAGTCAATACAAAATCACTGCAAATTTGGTTAGCTTATCCCTGTTTATGTCCGGTTACCTGTACAGTAATGTGGTGTCATTGAGAGGTATTCATTGGTGTATTGACTGTTTAAATACACCAATGCTGCATCTCCTTTTTGTCATCGCCATCTATTTGTAAATCACTGTTGCACATTATCCATCCCCCTTATATTTCTGTAAAAACACTATTATTTTAACATATGTATAGTGATGATATGCAAATTTGAATTTAATATTGTTAAGGGAATAGTTAAAGATGAATTGTTTAAATTTGCTTCTGCTATTGTTTTCTGTGAGCACATAGAAGGAAGTTCTGTATGTTTCACTTCATTTTGTTGCTAAAGAAGTGTCCTAATACAATAATGTCCTCAGCAGCTGATTCTTCTACTCACTCAGCTTCATGTTGTTAATCTTATTCATGTTGTTATTTATTCATTTCAACCTCATTGATCACCTGTAGCACTAACTAATCCTGACACTTTTTGTTTGGATATTTCTAATTTCTCACAAGTGAAATTCCCTTTTCCACATTTAACCTTCATGCCCACACTCAGTTTATCAGTTAGCACTCCATATTTGAGCCTTCACAGATTCCTGTTCAGAGCATGCCATTTTCTCCTCACGGAATGAGACTGCATGTCTTACTACATTGCCACAAATGACTAATTCTGTCTTTATTTTGTCTTTCCCCCCCATTTGTTCTATTCACATACTGTGTTGTTTCCTGCCTGTTCTAAAACCTTCGAAAAACTTTTCAACCCCCCTCACAAAAATCTAAACTGAACCTTTTCAATTGAACTGACTCTAACTGAACTGTGAAATTGTGGAACTTTGCCTCCTGGTCATGACTGAAGGCATATTATAAGCGTCAGGACTTAGCCGAGGAAAGAGACTGCTGGGACCTCCAGAGGGAGGTGGTGAAGCAGAAGTCGCTTCGCAGCAAGCGGCTCCACAGCATCCCCGAGGTGGCTGAGGAAGAGTTGGACAGCATGGACAGCATGGGCCAGCGCCTGTGCTTCGAAGACGGCGGGCGGCCGGGGACGCCACACACTCAGCAGAGGATGTACCCCCAGGACCCCCACATGCACAACCATCGCACCCCCAGCAAGAACACCCGCCACCTGCAGCGCCAGCGCTCCTCCCCTCGCTTCACTGACAGCCGCTACTGCTACAACCCAGATGACCGCAGCTTGGGACGTCCCAACCGCCAGAACACCAAGAGTCCTGACAGTGGTTTAGACTGTGGCAGTGAGGAAGAAGGCTCTCTAGGCCGGGGTCATCGAGGGTACTATGCTCATGGGAGCCCCATGCGGGGGCCCGTGCACATCATCCACTGTGAAGGCCCGGTAGAAAGGCGGGCGCTGGCTATGGGCCGTAAAAGAACTCTGACCCGTCAGTGCAGCGTGGAGGAGGAGTTCTCTGACATCCCAGTGACTGTAGCCAAGTCAGTACACACGGGTGACTTTAGGAACAGGGAGCACTTTGGGCCTGGTCGGGAGGCTGGGCAGCGGAACTACTCCAGGGAAGGGGCCCTGAGCGAAGGCAGGCTGAACGAGCTGGACAGGGTCTATTACAGCCCCCACAGGGAGGCTAGGGCCCAGTCTTTGTCCAGGCTCAACCGGGACCAGCTGCTGGTGTGTGATTCAGGCTTTCTGCTGTACTTTCCATCAGCAAGCTGCAGCCATTCTGTTTTCTTAATGTTGTCTGTTTTTCTTTATGATTACCCCCCTTTCTTTGGCATTTTGTTTTTCATTTTGTGACTAGTACTCACATGTTCATGGTTGGTCTGATTTGATGTTTTATTTTGTGTGAATTACTTTGCTTGTACTCAGAATGTCAGGTGGATTTTAAAGTAAAGCTTTCAATTACCTAAAGGCCATTTAACTAAGTTTTGACTTCTCATGTCTTTGAAGGGAAAGGTTCCATTTAAAGGAAAGTCTCTGTGCGGTGCGTGGGGACGTGCTGCTCTCGTCTTTTCTCCCCCTGCCCCTGCCTTCTCTCTGCCGGCTTCATTTGTTGCTCTCCATGTCTCGCCCTCTAGAGCTGCAGCCGTATCGCTCCACCTTGCGCATGGAGCTTTATGTCAGCATCTCCTGCCTCTCATTGCTTCACATACAAAATAAGGCCAGATCAAGACTTGTTCAGCCTGCGGTGATTCATTTAGCCCTCAACCCATACGCATCATATCTTGCTTGTCTCTTTCACTTGTTTCAGCAAAAACTTCTCTTGTTCATCATCATTTTTCATGTATTAAATGTTTTGATTGTTGTAATACAAAGCCCCAGGCTGAAGCTATAATGACTTTGCTCATCTAACCACATCTTTATCCATTCTCGATCACACTCACCCTCCACTTTTACTCTTTTTTCTTCTCATCCACTCTTTCTTTCTTTTCTTTACTCGTCATCATTTCTGTCTTTTAGGCTGCCATTTGCTTTCTTTTCTCATCAAGGAGTTGACATGCACAGAACAAAACAAACAAAAAAAAATGGTCTTTAGCTAAACATCTGACCCTTCCTAACCCACAGTCCATATTGTCGTGTTGGGGTTGATTTGATTTACTTGTTTTGATGGTTTGTTTGGTTTCTTTGGTTGTTTTATGGATTTTTTTTTTACTATTATTTTTGCCTCCCTAAGGACAAATGGAAGCCAAATCATTTGCTCTTATGGTTTTTCAGTTGTTTTAACAAGATTGTGGGATTCTTTTAAATTCTTTTAAATGTTTACTTATCTTTTCACAATGCAGGCGGCTTGCTGTTCTAACCTCTTATCTGTTGTTTTTTACTCTAAAGATCATTGGGAACTCATCATCACATGGAGGCGCTGATCGCCTGGACCACTCAGGGAGGAGGCTGGTTCACATCGGCACCCCCCCTCAGCAACGGCCCATCCCATCCATTGGTTAGTGAGGTCACCACATGAGGAGACGCCTCATCCCCACCTGCAGGGCCACTGATGTTTGTGCTATTTATACCATGTGTTTCCCTTACCCATGTGAGCCGAGCTGTACATCTCTCCCATAGAGCTTAACCAACCACGTAGATCCTTATTTTGTGGGGTGTTTGCGCACCCTGTAGCTGTCCATCCTCACGAGCTGGATTCGCCAAATGTTCACTTGCAGTTTTGCAGGAAAGTTATCCCAGATACACTCCCTATGCCTGTGTTTAATGTGGGTTAACATGTTTACATGACCACCCAATTTGACCTCCCCTCAACAGTGCAAGCATTGCTGTTTTACACCCAGTGACTCCAGAGTGAAACCTGTTGCCTTGTACACCCTCCCCCCACCACCACCACCTCAGGGCAACCTCATCATCCTACTGTCTCAGCATGAGTGAATGGGCCATGGGGTAGAGCAGAGTGTGTGTGCGGGAGATCTCTGACCGTAACGTTGTGATTGGTGTCTTCTGTAGAGATCACCATGGACAGTAACAGTGAGGGGAGTGAGGGGAACCTCTCACCCGTCAAGGAGGATGTTTACTATGGCAGTGTAGCTCGGCGCAGGATATGGCGATCTATGTCCTCAGAGGATCAATATGGTATGTGGTGCAGCTTCTCTCCAAGATGACAATTGACCTTGACAATGTCAGAAAAGGCAAAGAATCGTTCTTGAACACATGCAGTGATTTCATGGTGGTCTTTGTTCTGTGCTGGACAGTTAACTGCTTTGTTTAGTTTAGCTTAGCTTAGCTGAATAAAGCTGACGGGGGAAGACAAGACTGGCCACTTTTCCTGTTGCTGGAGAATGAAAATCCCTTCCCTGTATGTACTCCTACGCCTTCAATCCCAAGAAACCTCAACTCACTCACTCTTCCCATTCACCCTCCATATCCAGGCTACTCTCCCACCCCACCGCAACTTGGCCCGCCCTCCTCTTCCTTAGCTTCTCCGCCACCTCCTCTTTTCCTTCTCCTCCCGCCTTCATGAGCCAGTAGCCCGTTTCCTTTGTTAATTTTGCATGACCTGTTTACAATACAGTGAGAAGTAAAGACACATTACTAGATGAGTTGGTGCATTCTTGCCTTGTTGGTATCACTCGGTTGCACATTCATTACCTCTGCTGCCACACATTTTACATCTTCCAAAGAGCATATTTCAGTTGCTTAGTTAGTACTGGTTGCAGTATCTCTGAGCCATTATTCAGACTTACAATCTGCCATTGAAACATTTAACATGGTGATCCATGAGAAGCATGGGTAACTGATATCAGGTTCATCCCTTCCCCCTCACTGTCGCTGATATCTGCGTTGCCAGGAACTGCCGGGGCATTTGATGTGTTATCTCCCTTGGGAACGTGCTGCCTTTGCAATTTTTTTGCTGCACATTGTTTCCAGATGTGGACTAAAAGCATGCCAGTACACTTGCATTTGATGTAGGAATGCTCTCCTCATCATGTCTAATCCCGGGAAAGCATGCATGTTAATCAGCCTCTGTGAGATAAGGCAGTGAAACAGCAATGAACAATAGTGCAGTGTTACTTGTGTCCTCCTGGTGTGCACAGTCATTGAGTTTCCCTTGCACCCCAAAAACTGCTTGTGTTTCCTGTCTGTGCTGTGTTGTACTGTCTTCTATGATGTTTAGTGACTGTCACGCCAGCAAGCAGAGATGTGTGAACGAAGAACCCTGCTGTGCTATGATTGTACCGAGCCATTATTGTAAAAGCATCCTTTGCTTTTGGTGCGGGAACACAACAGGACTATCGCTTTCAAAGTGAAAGAGATTAAAACTAAAAGCGGAATTATCGCATTCGATCTCTGGCTCTTTTTTCACACATGCATCTCATCGCCCTCTCCCCTGTCAGCTCTAACAAAGAGACATCTTCTGCTCTCATTGCCTCTACAGCCAGCGTGGCTGTATAAGGCTGGTAGTAGCAGCAGAGGCCTCCTCTATGTTTCAGACGGCTATGGCGGGCGCAGGCACGGGCGGGGACGGTGCTCCCCGGATTACTATGAGGAATCGGAGCCGGAGGAGATGACCCGTGTGTTTGTGGCTCTGTTTGACTATGACCCCATGTCCATGTCTCCCAACCCTGACGCTGCTGATGAGGAGCTGCCATTCAAGGAGGGCCAGATCATCAAGGTGGTGGCTTGATTCTTAGACACTACTAAGATCCACAGATGGATGTGTTTCATACCCAGCTATGCTAGATTTCTCATCTGTCTTTTATTTCTTTACACTTAAATGTTGTCTTAGCTACAGTAATGCCTTTAAAATTACATGTAAATAGTAACAGTGACAGTAATCTTTGCCAACTCTAGTTGCGGTATTTATGGTATCTGGCCTTTGTTTCTGGCTGCCTGTCTTCCCCTCACACTTTGTTGTTCCTTTAGGTGTTTGGGAACAAAGACACAGATGGCTTCTACAGGGCAGAGATCCGAGACCGAGTGGGTCTGATCCCCTGTAACATGGTCTCTGAGATCCAAACAGAAGATGACGAAATGATGGACCAGCTCCTCAAACAGGGCTTCCTGCCACTCAACACTCCTGTGGAGAAGTTAGGTGAGATATAATTTTCCTACAGTACCTCCTCTGCTTCTTGTTTTTTTTACTTTGCCCTTCTACCCTCTGTGTCTATCTGGCCAACTTAATGCTCTACTGAACTGTCTTTTACTGACACATTTCTCCTTTACTCTACTCTCCCCACTTAATTATGTTTTTCTGCTTTCCTGTGAAGTGAACTGTGACCGTTTCAAAGATGGCCGCTCAATAAATCGCAGGTCCAGAAAGTCCAAGAGAGGTCTGTGTCCAGTGAAATGCTCTCTGCTTCATCTTTACTGCTTTTTTTTCACTTCTCATCATCCTTATTCATCTGTGAACTGAATTTAGCTCGTTTCCACTATTTTACTGTCACTAAACTTTACCGAATCTACATAGGAATAGTTTACCTTGCAAGCCAAAAGATCAGATTGCTACGATTGTTGGACTTGCAAGGCTATTATGTATCATCACTGGTCATCACATCCTTCAGTAAAGATTTATATTATTCCCACTGATAAGTCTTCTGTCTTTTATTATGTTTCCTCTCCGTAGAGAGGAACAGGCGGAGTGGCCGTCAACATCCGATGTCAACACGGAGAATGGTGGCTCTGTACGACTATGACCCTCGCGAGAGCTCCCCTAACGTTGATGTAGAGGTACTGTCCTCCTTGTCCTCTTGTGGCTCCAGCTATTCACTTTGTCTCCACCATTTTCTGTCACCACCATCATGCTAACAAATGCATAAAAGCAGCCAAAGCACAAAATATTTTGTGGTGCATAGGCACAAAGATGAAGATGCTGTATTTGTAGCTTAGTCAATTCAGAATTTAAAGGAATAGTTTGACATTTTGGGAAATACGCTTATTCACTCTGTTGCCAAGTTAGATGAGAAGACTTATACCACTTTCGTATCTGTCCGTTGAATATGAAACTACAGACAGAGGATGGACAGCTCAAAGACTGGAAGCAAGGGGAAACAGCTAGTCTGGATCTGTCTAAAGTTTTAATAAATCACCACCTCTAAAGCACACTAATTAACATGTTATACCTCGATTGTTCAATCCGTACAAAAACCAAAGACAATTTGTTACCAGTTTGTTACCTGGCAACACAGTGATAACAAGACTGGCCAAAAAATTGTCTGGTACATAACCCCCGTTTTTGTACGGATTATATAACGTGTTAGTGAGCTTTAGAGGCGCTGGTAGGAAGTGTGGTGGAAATTCTGATTTCCCTTGTGGAGAAGTGAACAAATAAAACTAGAAAAATTGCATTTCCTGCAGAAAATGCGTGGGAATG